>JAQGEP010000035.1:2365-272281 GCA_028476805.1 Acrocalymma vagum
CCCCCCCCCCCCCAAGATTTATATATACCGAAAATCCCTACAGTAGGAAGCTGTTGTACGTCGAGATAACTCTCTAAGTAATCCAGGTCAAATTAGTCTCAATAGATTCGATCTGGAGCCAGTGCTGTTAAGCGAATAATAGGTTGTACGTGCCAAATGATATGGCGGAATTTATCACACTTCCAAGCTTTCTAGGCCTATAGATATCCATAATCCATTATTTTCTGACGGGTCTACGCCCCGACTATAGGTACGGCAAAGCTCATGGGCTACGCTGCATACACTGGAGCTATTACCTTCAGTTTAAAGGAAAACGGAAAATATTGCTTAAAGCTAACATAGTCAACTACATGTTCGTTTTTTTTTTTTGCACCTTTTAATAGGGTATCCGCCTCCACTGAGATATTTTAATGTCAGTGACATAATCGAACTCTATATCTTAAAATAGCGTTATCGCTTTAGACCACGGCTATTTCAGTGTAAGGACTCCAGAATGTTAGCGTTTTTCTCTACGGGTGAGACTGACCTCACCAAAGTCCATTTCCGCTTTCGAACCTGATTCTACAAGGATTTAAAACAGGAAGCGCAACCGGTGCCGGGCTCCAGTTGCCAAAGGAGCCTTGAGGAACGAAGGGAAGAGGATGGAGACATGTAATCATAGCGCAAACCTCGCGGCACCTACGGAGATGTCACTGCTGGCTGCGCAATGCTCACTCCTAGCTAGGTTAAATGTAGTGATTAATTTCCACTAAGCTAGCCCAGTGGGTTTTCGCGCAACCGCATAATATTGATCTACCCTACAAAATTTGTATGTACAGGATATACAACACGGTGTAATTAAAACTCACTACACATAGATTCAAGAGCTGCTGCTTCTGCGTTGGCTGAAACTTTTTTAGCTGCTCTCCTACCTAAATTTAATAGAGCAGTAGCTAATTTAGCTTTAGCTTACGCCCAAGCTTATCTTATTAAATCTAATATAGTAAATTTAAGATTTAGATTAATTAGTACTTTTCTATACTTTTTCTAAGACTACAGAGCTTCTACTTATAATTTAAGCTTTAAAATAGTAGTGGCTTATTTAGCTAATTATAAATTCTTCTACCTAATTAAGCGCCCTACCTTTATAAATATTATACGTAACTTACGCGACAAGGGAGTAGATAACTGTTAAGATAGGTATCAGAGAGAAGGATGGAGGTCCAATAAATGAGGTCATACGAGAAGCCCCGCGCTTAGAACCAACACATGTCAACACGTGACGCCAGATTACGTGATGGATCACTTGGATCACTTCGATCCCAGTGAGGACTCACCCGGATCATAGTGATCCTAGTGAGGGATCAACCGCCTACGGGCGATCCCACCAGTATATAGCCTCACAATATTCCCTATGAATATTGTGTTCAACCTAAGTTACTCTGAATAACATACTGGTTACTACTATACTCTTTGTGCCAACATCACATCCCGTACAGACAGCTCCGCGAAAATCAACCCTAGACCTTTCAGTCTCAACAAGGAGCTACCTAAAATAGACTATAGCGTACTAAACCTTACATAGCTAAAGACAGGGGGGATGTAAGGACTTTTAAAAGCTTCCTCTGTACCTCGTTCGATAAAAGACTGATGGCGCTAGCAGCTTTGGCACTCTAAGATTAGCGTCCCAACTCTTTTTTCCTTGTTTAGTCTAGGCCCACTATACACATACATGGATATTTACAATTACAATTATAACGAGGGAATCTGAGAATCAGTCTGATGCAGACAAACACAAACACTACATAGCTTATGAATATAACGTCCAGGGTATCGAAATTACCACAACTCATATTGTTTACAAAAAGTAAGGGTAGTAGTAGCCTTGCTGTCTTTACGCTGACTCTGTCAATATATAGTCATCGTGTAGATGGCTTCTAGAAGTAATAATACATCAACGTCTGCCTCCTTTTTTTCGACTAAGTACAATCTACAAATGTATCACCAGTTGTGTCGCGAGGCCGAAACGAACCAACATTGGTGGCGTTCACCAAAGCGGAGCGTACAGGTGCGATCAAATCCAGGCCCCCAATCGCCTCGAAGACGGCCCCAAGATGCAGAAGAGGCACTGCGCATACCAATCAACGTCTCTGAATCTCGGTTGACGTCAAACCATTGAGTACATTCGGCTATAAATATACTCTTGCGCTCGCGGTGTTGTTTTTGTTCGTTTCGTGGTTTCAGCCTTTTGCCATTCCGAGCAGCGACGAGCGTTCAACGGCATGGTTCGTTTTGCTGTTCCCAAAGGCATTACAACGTGTACTACGTCGCAAATATTCTTTCTTACCAGCTTCAATCATGGATGTGGCGAGTTCTTCTAATGATGTGCTCATTGTTCCCGTCACCGCCACGGTTATCAGCGATGGCCGCACACTCACCATAACGAACCAGGTCCTCAGCGCCGCCACGGCCTCCGTAGAAGTCACTGTCGTACGAACAGATTCCCAAGGATCTGCTTTTACCACAGCCGAGAACAGACCCGCGATTGTCAAGACAACCACCGACGCTGCAGGAAGTTCAGTGGTCACCACTGTCCCTGGCACAGTTGCGCCTGTCCCCGGCGAAGTGAGGACACAAACTGATGAGAGGGGATCAACGTTTATCACAACATATACTTCTGAAGGAGGGCGCATTAGCTCTATCAAGTTAATCACTACGACGGGTGCAGACGGCAGGCCGCAGGTTATTACGAGCTACACTGTTGTAGATGCTGCAGCAGGTCCTTCAATCATATCATCAGATTCTGCGAACGTCGGATCGTCATCGAGTCTCACAGGCACAAGCTCATTCACCTCAAATTCGGCGTCACCATCGTCGCCAGCTGCTTCGGGACTCAGTACAGGCACAAAGGCAGGGATTGGTGTAGGAGCTGCAGTCGGTGTGATAGTTATTGCAGCAATTGCATTTCTTCTTGGCTTCAAGGCGCGAAGGAAGAATACAGACCGCCCGGCCGTAGACCATAGCCACGCAGCTGGATATGTTGAGCCTAAGGCAGAACTTGATGCACAAAGAGAAGTAGCTGAGCTTGATGGACGAGGGAGCTGGCGGTGGTGGGGGACGCGCTCTCAACGAAGGAGGGCAGCACGAGCGCTGAATGCTGCAGAGCCGCAGGAACTTCCGGCAGAAGATGTCCGAAGTTAAAGTCTTAGGCACACAATAGTAATATAACATGGTAAAATTACCATATCTACATGACCCGAGTTTACCTTGAAGATATCTCCAAGAGGAAAGTTATCCGGATATAGGAACCAAAAGAATGTTAGTCACTTGTTTTCTATATCGAAGCTCGACCCGTATTTTAATGAGCTTTCGAGTGCTAGTACGCCCTTGTGTCTTGGGCTCCATTTTGACCACTACGGGTTTCCAGGGTTACTACAATATTGCTCTAATGACCAGCTGAAAGGCGGCGGCGCATAACCAGTCATAGGGCGTGTACAGGGCGCGCATGTCACCCGAAACCCAATGAGAGCCCAGCATTTGATTTTTTGCCACCCCGTATTCAATGGCAAACTATAACTTTCCTAAAGAAGCAAGTTCAACAGGGAGGTGTTGCGTTGGCAATTCTCAGCCTTGTCGTGGCAGCGACGGGATTGGGCGCAGAGAGTGGGCGGCCCATCCAAATCAGGCTGGCTAAGCACTAAAGATTGCAGTGCAATGCAACACGCCCTTCGCAGTTTTCCATGGAATTTTGGAAAATTGCCTATTAAGGCAGTTTGGGCTGAGTAGGCAGGGTTCAGCATCGGTAGTATGCACACTTAAGCGGGCAGCGATGGCGTCTTTGGGTAACCGGCACGGGAATTCTTGCGCCACTTTGTCTTACTATATCACAGTAAGCAACGAAAAGAACAAGGTATATGCCTATCTAAGTGATAGAAGCCTAGAATCCGCAGGTTTTGCGTCGAGCCTGTAGTCATCTCTTGCTTTGAGGATGCAGTTCAACCTAGCCTGCAATTTATCTCAAACTCACCTAAAAAGATTCTCAGTGCAGGTAGTTGGAAATAGCGCTAAATCTGGTGTTGTGAGAAAAGAGTCGGGCAATGAGCCGCACACAAGACCATGAATTCAGAAATATTTCTCATAGTCTAAGACGGACCAAATTTCTAGGTACAACAGGATCTTGAGAATTTTTTGGTGGTTTGGTAGAGCTTTGATGCGTCGTTAGCGCTTTACAGTGCGTCCTTTACTGGAAGATCTAGCCCTTTTATTTCCTGGCTTTTCCATGACGCTAGAAAAATCAAGTGCTTTATTTAATAGAAATCATCAAATTCTTCTTTATTTTAATGCGCAAAAGACCTCATGTCTTCAAATGTCCAGATCACCGACCTCAATGACGCCAAGCCTCGCCGTATACAACCTGGCTGTATGCGTATACCGTATAGGCCCTTGCTGTATACTAGTGTTTCTCGTATGCCGAAATCAACACTTTTACATAATTTCCCGTTATGGTAGTTTCTGCATTTGAACACGACTAACAAATACGTCGAAGCTACCAAAAGATATCATTTCCTAAAACAAATTATTTTAACTCCAAATATTGGAGTGTGAAATGCATGGTGGATAAAGGCGTTGAACGATACATTTAGCAAGCAGGACATACCGAGTAGTCAACGCATTACACAATCGCCTCACAAAGATCCCACTACCAAACCAGATAACCCTCTACCACTCAAACAGCCCCAGACACTAACACTCGGCGAGCCCCTAACACAGCACAACCACTAAATTTCCGCCATCGGCCAATACCCTGAAAAATCCAATTATGTAAAAAAAAAGCACAATCCTCGCCATTTAGGTGGTACCTTCCCAATCAATCCTTCTTATCTCCCCTATTAGATACGTGAACGTTCGCCCTTGAAACCGTACCCACCGCCTACGTACACTAAACCCCCGATAACCAAGATATCCAATAAATAGCATATTCGCCGCGCGCGATATACCTCTCCAGCCCTATCTATCGACAATGATATGTGTCATAGCAAGAGTCGCAGTGTTCCACACCGTTTTCAATTCCTTCCTTTTTGCGTAAGAGTAAAAGCACCAACGTCTTGCCCTATCAGAAATACATGTGTCATAGTAAAGGCCGCAGTATTCTTCGACTGTTTGAAAACCTTCCTTTTCCCGTAAGAGCTGTTGATCGTAACTCTTAGATGTCACGAAGACGCCCAATGCATGCAAACAGAAGCATAGTTTTAGGAAGAATTTTGATTGTTCATGAAAAATCTATTAGATGAGCTTTTTCTTATCTGCGTTTCTAACCTTGAGAGAGGACATCTAAAGCGTGCATCGTATCCATTACACTTCCCAACTCTACAACACAACACATCACAACCACAGGCCAAACTCTCAGTTCCTCAGTGTATTTATACACCAAAATCCATCTTCAGCGCAATAGCAGGCTCCAATCCTTCCTCCTTGGCTTGCTTTCTCGCTTGGCCCGCTCCTCCACTCTTGAGTACTACTTCCATGAAACTTCTCTGGTCAGGGCTCAACCCAGCAACCACACTCCTGAACGCAGCTTGATCTACGCCCGCCAATTCGAGCAGACGCGCTGCGGTCTCCGCGCTCGATTTGGGATCCTTTTCCACGCGAGCAAGAAGCGCGGGAATGATGATCCTGTAGGCAAGCTGGCGCTGATTAGGATCGGGCAAAGTGGAAATGAAGGCTCCGAGAGTTTGTGCGAGCGTGGTGCGGGACTCATCCAACCCTTCGACCTCGGACGGCTGAGCAAGGAAGAGGAGGACCTGTGGCAAGATTTGAGATGCAACGCCTGTCTCAAGGGCGCCCCTCTTCGGTAGAAGGAGCAGCGAGCGACAGCATCCAACAGCAACTTTACTGGTGAGACGGTTGCCTAGACAGTCGAAGAGTTCTTCTATAAATCGTTTTACAAGAACATCATTGGGAGAGAAGGCGGGGGCTCCGGAGCTTAGGAGAATAGTTGTTGCAAGAATGATGTTCTTCTCACAAGCAAGTGCGGCTTCGAATTCGCGCTGCTGAGACTGCTTGAGAATGGTAAGGAAGCGGATTAGAGTAGCCCGTAGCTGTTTGTTGGTGTCATCTGGAGGTACGCCGTGAGCAACAAGACTAGTGATGAAGCGTTTGAAGATGGGTAACGCCTGAGGTACGACTGTGGCTTGACAAGAGCCAGTGCCGAGGATTGTGGCAAAAATATGAAGAATACAAGCGTGAAGATCTGTCTTGATAATTGACGGGAAGACTTGAGCGGCATCGACAAGGGCGGAGAGAGCCGTTGTCAGGAGGGCAACTGCTTCTTCATTGAGCTCGTAACGCGCTGAGGGTTCATGTTAGTAAAGCAGCTCATCTTTTGATAAATTATGTACCTACCTTTAGTCGCGCTGTCGTCTAGGTTAGGCACTAAGCCAGCCAGCACTAGAACCATAATCTTGGTCAACTCAAAGAGCTGATCAATATCCTCAGATAGATTTTCATCTCCACTGCAGCAAATTAGAGCCCATGATTCATATTCCTTTGGAATTGCTTACCCTTGGCCTCGTCTCGCAGATGGATGTCCCAGGCAAAGATTCCTTGCAATCTCGACAATGACAGTCTGTACCGACAAGCCCTCTGTCAAGACCAATCGATCAAGCATGTCCATAGTCTCAGAGAAAACCACTTCTTGATAAATTGCATGTCCGGAAACCGAAGGGCGTAGGATTTTCTTAAGGGCTTGCAGAATCTCCAAAATCTGCTCCTTGGACGCCTGCAAATCACCTGGTCGGCCTGCCAGTGCTTCGAAGGCAAGACCAAATAGGACAAAAAAGAATGCCACTGGCTCATCTCGGTAATTAATATGCTCAGCTTTGCCGTTTGGTGCGGATTCAGACAGTTCAGTCTTGCCGTCAAGAGCATCAAAGACAAATTCGCTGTCTTCGTCAATGAGACTAGCAATGGCGTCGACGAGGTTGAGCCATGATTCCTGATAGAACTACCTAATTTTAGCCATTGAAGACACGCTGAATTTTGCAGGACTCATACCTTGAGTAGTGTTTCTCGATTCAAGGCAGCATATATCGTATCGAGACTGCCAGACAAAGAAGCTGATCCCATTGAGGATATATCGGGCTCGAATCTCAGACGCGCATATTCTCGGAGCGAGGAAAGCCAAAGAGGCGTTAATTTAGCAATATGCGGCTTCAAAACATCAACCAAATAAGGTTGATCTGCGCTGGCGATTTGCAATTCTGCCCAAGCGGAGAACACGGACATCTTGACCATAACTTGTGCATTTGAGCTGAGGCCTTTAAGATCTCCAATCGCTGCAGTTTCCGTTTCATCTGTGACGTGTTAGTCTGGGTTTCAAGGTGCACCATTACGTTGACATACTTGAGAAGTTTTCCAGCGCGGACACGAGGAGCTTAAGGATACGGCCCATTCGATCAATGTCGGTTACAATACCAGTAGCAATGAAAGTGGCGCAAACGTTGATGGCCTCAGCGGCTAGCTCAGGCGACGAGTCTGCTGCAAAGGCTGGTGTAAGTGCAGAACCAATCTGTGCCTGGTATTGCTCAAGCAGGGTCGCCTCTGCAAAGTCGGGATCTGGCGTTTTGCCGAATAGCTGAACGCATTTAAGTTAGACGCCGCTCGAGCAAATAAAGACTGCACATACCTTAAGAACTTGATCAATAATTTTCAAACCACGAAGTCGCAATTGCACGACGCCAGCAGTAGAGGCGGAGAAGGCTATTCTCACAACATCGGCGACCCGCTGCTGTAACGCAAGTACACAGGGAGATTCCTCTCTGAAAGTTGCCTCCTTGCTGACCATCGAAAGGAGATCACTCAGGCAGTCCATGCCAAAAGTACGCACTTGCCACTTCAAAAGCTCTTGGCTGACTTGCGTTGGCTCACCCGGCTCCTGCCCAGGAGCATTCGCCGCAGCGGCAAAGCCTGCAACCTCTTCATCTTGTAGGTCTGTCGCCCCGGCTCTAGGCCTTTGCTCTGTCTTCTCTTGCGTATCGGCAATTTTCTTGGTTTTTGTGAGTACTGAGTGACAGCGCTGCACCCAGGTCGCAGTATCCGTCAATCCAGTTTGATGCAGCCAGTTGTGTATTATCTTCCGAACGACTTCGTGTTCAGGTTGTTGGTCCAGTACGTGCCAAAGCTGGTCCTCCAGACCTGGGTCGCCAGCTTTTATGACGTCTTCAGTATTACGTCTCATCAGGTTGTGAAGACCGTCAATAGCCATATTACGAATCTCGTTTGAATTGCTCTCAACTGCCTGTTGAAGCTGTTTGACATACATGCTGAAGTCCATGTGCCCTGGTGCATACAAGGAAAGATGCTCTTGACACCTGAGACTCTCGATGGTGACCAGATCGTCAGACTCAGCCTTGAAGAGTCCAATGAGCGTCATGATCATGTCTCGCGCCTTGCCCATGTCTTGTAAATCAGGGCCGAGCACGTTGATCGTGCTGTCTATGCATCGTGCAATTACAGCCGGAGATGGGAGATCGAGTTCAATGTTGGACGAAGCAAGGGAAGAAGATCCATCGTTGTGCGTGTCTGCCGCGTATAGCTGTGCAAGCATGCCCAGGGTGCTAGTGACGTAGCCCGAGAAAGTCAGGCCAGCAGAGTCCGCGACACGAGACAGACTATCTAGAGCCCAAAAATGGACGACGGGGTGAGGGTCGCTACTGAGAGACATCAAGATGCCTAGAATGTTTTTGAGGTGGTATCCGGCAGCCATACCACCGAGCTGGGAGTGAATGCAACCTAGAGCAACAGCATACCCGGATCGTGCGTTGGGTTCACGATTCGCTACGATCTGGTCTACCAAGTAGTTAACTTCGTTAGTAGTGAATGCATTTCCGGAACTGTTGCTCAATCGTCCTAGTGCTTCGCCTGCAAGGTTTCGTGTGTAAGGGTCAGGGAGGATAACGAATATCTAACAAATATTAATAAGAGAAATCGGCATCTCTTAGCGCATACTCACATGCAGCAGCTCCTGCATAACCTTCTCTACTGCAGGACCTTTAAGATCACCAGGAGCAGACCGAGTCTCTTTGACCGCAACCTTCAGCGTGGCCAGCAGAGCAAAGGCGATATTGACCATCATAGCCGACTTTCGATTGGTATCGCGCTGCAAGCTATTTGCTGACAAGAACGACGCCATCTGTTCTAAGATGCTTTCCTGTATCTTTGGTGTCTGTAACGGCAAACATATAGCAAAGAGTTGTAGCGCCGCGTTTACGACCTCTGTTGCTGGAGGATGAGGGAGCTGATTGTTACTGCGCGGCGGGCCGATATACAATGATATCGAATCATGTTCACGGGCACCACATATAGGGGAGAGAACCTAGATTTAGTCAGCGCGATCACAACAAGGAATTCCCATTTGCACTTACAGTCTGATCAATGCTAGCTTCCAGCCCATGTCTTGTCACCCAGTGGTGTCGATTTTCATTATCCTGCTCTCCTGGCAGTGGCTCAATATCGTAGGCCCTGACAAGCCCAGTGACACCAAACCCATGATTATCTGCTACATCCCAAATGCTCTCAAAAGTTCCAGCAGAACTGGCTATAGACATACTCAATGAGCTTGGAGTGTACCCTTCAGGGTCTGCAAAGGCGGAAACGGCAAATGGAAGCAAATTTGTCTGGAGGAGAACCTCACTGCTACCAGCCGGGCTCAAGTCTACTAGTTTGGTGTAGCACTGCAGTACTCTCCGTCGGACCATGAGATCGAAATCATGAAGCTGTAGGGCAGGTGACAACCTTTGGGAAATCTCATCGGTCGTCTTCTTTGCAGGAAGTGTGTTGAGGAACATTGTCGTATTTTGTAGCATTGCTGCTAATCGCTTCGTGACATCCAAGGTCAACAGCCGACTGTTGTACTCTAGGAAGATCATGATTGAGCCGAGAGCGCATTCGCGCACATGTGCCAGGAAGCTCAGCTCTAGGACGTTTCGTTGGACCATGTTGTCTTTGTTGAGCGGCTTTGGCAGCGCGTTCTTCCAAAGTAGAAGTAATTGAGAAAGATGAATCTTCACAAAGTTCGGTCCCAATGTCATCAGACCTCCAATCAAGATCCAGGCGACCTGGATTTGTGTGGATGATACTCGCAGGTCGGAATTGCTACTTGACTTGAGCAGGGATGTCGCTTGCGAAAGCACCCTAGAGTTGACATCCACAGATCCATGAAGAGGCTGGGCAGTTGAGGTGCTCAAAACGGCTGAAAGTCCATTTGCGAGACCGACACATCGTCTCGGTGATTGTCGTGGACCTCCCAAGAGACCCAATTCACGGTTGACACTGTTCATGCATATAGTGACAGCGGGTAAAAGCTGAAGAGGACAGGCGAGTACAAATGATCGAAGGCATGATGAGGCATATACCTGTACACTGTAGCTCGGGTGTTGTAGGACTTGTAGCAAAGCATCTCTACAAGAATCGGCTATGACGTTAGCAGCAGATCCGAGACTGTCAAACAAAGACGAAAGCGCGCTGAGTGCTCCAATTAGGGTCTGTTTTGACGGCTCAGGTCGTTCTTTGAGAGCCTGTGGATAATCCTTGAGAATTTCGTTGACAAGGAATTTCGCAGCGCTCAGCTGGCCAGCTTCTCCCAGCATTTCTCGGCCAATGGCAGTCTCCAATATAATGGCAATGTACTTCCTAGTAGTCAGAGTGCGGTAGCGGTTCCCTACAATTGTAGGATGGCCCAAGACATCAAATAGATGACGCGCGATGTCCGCATACTTGCTCTCGACCACCTGCTCGCCTAGACCCTTCAACGCTTTCACGTAGCACACCACAATCCCAGCTCTTGCACGACTTCCCGTCGCATGTTTGCAGTACTGCGTGGATAATTTTTCGAGTAGCGCTCCAATGGTAAATGAAAGCTGAGTTGTTGACTTCTTTGGTGCCGGCGACTCAGGGCGCTCTATTTCCTCATCTCCCTCCAAGTCAGTGGTGGTAGTCCTCCTTTTCAACTTAGTCTTAGAGCGGGAAAGAACTGGCATCTCGACTGGAGCAGTTTCCGAGTAGTTCTTCACCAGAGCAGCGCTGATACATGACGCTGCCGCATGTCTGACAGTAGGTGAACTACTATCAATCGTCTTCCAGACCGCATTTTGCAATTTATCGAAATCGTTAGAGTTGTCAAAGAAGGACGTGTGTCGAACGAGTAGCTCCAGGCAGTAGCAGGCGCTTGCTTGTACAAGCATTGACTTGTCACTGGCGCATATGGAACGGGCCTGTCTCCAAGCTTCCCTTGCAACGAGTTCCTCAGCCGAGTGTCCAACTCCCTTGAAAGTCTTTCCTACCGCCTTGAAGAGAGTTGCCCTGAGCCCCGCATGATTTGCTGAGGTTTTGACAAGTCGCAAGAGTGCCTGTGCCGCAGTTGGCGCCAATCCTATTGCGCTATCTCCAGCAGCCTCAAAGACGGCGCCCAAAGAGTGCGCCGCAGCGTGCTTGGTCCTGATGTCCTTGTCCGACTTTCCAGCGGAATTGACAATAGCCATGAGCTCATTGATGGATTCAAAGAGCAGCTTCCGGTCCCCTTTTCCAAAAATTCCTGCGAATGCGCGCCCCAAATTGTTGCGAATCACCCTTGTGGGGGCGGGGGAGGACAGATTGATGATTTGGAACAGCTCCTTTTTGATATAGATTTGATGCGCAGACGCGCCATCAGAGTCGAGGGAGGCGACATGGCGTGCGAGGTCCGAAGTAAAAGTCAGCAGGTATAGGTCTTGCTGCTCTGAGGGGAGGGCGTGGAGCTTCTTGACGTCCAGCTCGGGGTTCGAGGGGCTGTCGTGTGTGGGCTGGGATGGTTCCTCTTGTGTTGCCATGGTCGCTGCACAAGCCTCGGGGGCGCAGGATAATGAACTATCGTGTTGATGGCAAGGCAGGCGACTCACATGGCGGGGTGAGCCTCTTCGATATGTCGGGTTTGCGAGGTTGTTGGCCTGAGGTTCAGTGTTAAGGGAGAGTTGCGGAGCTCCTACTCACCTCCGGCGCCAAGGCTGACTGGCCATGACCCTGCAGCTTTTTGTCGTTGAGAATGAGAGTCAACTTTCTAGCAAAACAAGACACTTGCTCGCCTCTCGCTTAACAACAATGTCCGCTCCTTTTCGCCGGGTGGTACGCGCCTCTTTTTCCAACGATACCTTCTTCAATTGCGCCTGTCGCTCCGTAAAGCCATCCCGCAAAGTCCACATTCAGGAGCAGGCGCGGTGTTTGAGTACAACTCCAACCGTTTGGTCAGGCCACTCGTGAGTCACCAGCACCTTCAATTGTACAACAAGTGGCTTCAAAAACTAATATACTCCAGAAAATGGGCCACCATCAAGCACGACAAGGGCAAAAACGACGCAGCGAAGAGTAAACAACGGGCCTTGCTCACCAAGGACATATCCAATGCCGTAAAAAGTACGAAAAAGGGCCCTTATTTCTCCTGAATGCCATGCTAATATACGTCTTCAGTGGGCGGCGGACCTGATCCAAACATGAACGCTCGTCTCGCCCTCGCCATCAACACTGCCAAAAAGAACGCTGTTCCGAAAGCCAACATTGAAGCAGCAATAGCGCGGGGACAAGGTCTATCCGCCAGCGGCGCAGCCCTCGAATCCCTAGTCCTCGAAGCTATTATGCCCCCATCGATTGCTACAATCATTGAGTGCCAAACGGACAACAAACTGCGCGCATTGGCAGATTTGCGGCTAATCATAAAAGAGGCGGGCGGAACTACATCAACGATAGCGTACATGTTTGAAAAGAAAGGAAGGATAGTATTGAGGAAAAAGGATGGTGTGGGCTTGGACGAAGTTTTGGAACCTGCTCTCGAAGAGGGCGTATTGGACGTTGTTGAAGATGACGAAGGTAGAATTGTGTTGTTCACGGAGCCAGCGCAGACCAAGACGACAGCAGAGACACTCGCAAAAGCGCTAGAAATGGAAATTGAGGAGAGCGAAATCATTTACGATCCCAATGAGGACACGAAAGTACCTTTGGATGACGAATCTGCAGCCAAAGAACTCAATAATTTCTTGGACGCGCTGCAGGAAGTGACCGGCATACAAGGGGTGTATTTGAATGCGTCCAAAGGTGCAGTCTCAGAGGAGCTGTGGACCGAGCTGCAGAGTAAAGTAGCCGCTTGATTACAATTCCCCCCTCTTTGTTCTCTTCATGTGCATATAGATATATGATACAGCTTTGTGTACAACAATAGACAGTACATAAGAAAGCGTTCACAATGGCGCCCGAATTCCGTCCCAAAAAAAAAAACTCCCTCTGTGCCGATGCCAAGTAGTCTTCCACGTTTTGGCCATCGCAGCCAGAGGTTTTAGAATGAAGTCCGGTAAGCAATCAATCCAATGGCCCCAAAGCGCGACATATTCTTCCCCCATCCATGCCCGCCAAACATCTCGAACCCATATGCTGTCTAGCACCGAATCGAATCCCTCTCATTACTCCTCCCTGCCCTCTCCCACCAGCTCCCTCATCCTCCTCTGCTCCTCCTCCCTTGCCCTCTTCACCTCCAGATTCCTTGCCTTCAACCGCTCAAGCTCCTTCTTGATCTCCTCGCGCTCGAACGGAATCTTGTGCGTTTGGCCCTCCTTGGGCCAGAAGTCCGGGACAGTGAACTTGCCGTCGAGGTTCGTGCCGAAGTAGTACATTATGCCGACGGGGAAGAGGACGTACATGCCGAACTGGGGGGGGAGCGGGGGTGTTAGTTGTTCGTTGTGAGAGTGGTGGATGGGGCGATTGGGAAGAGAGGGGGGATGGGGGAGAGGAATGAAGGTACCTTGAAGACCTCGAGATTGGGGCCGCCCATTTTGACGGTTGGTTCAGGTGGTGTGGTGTGTGGGAGAGCGTTTGGTTCGTGGAGCGTAAGAGGGGGTGTAGCTGCGAGTGGAGTGATGATGGAAGTTGGAGATTCGAAATAATTTGCGGAGATGGCTCGGCGATGATTCGTCGATTCTTGTCTAATCGATAAAAACATACCCACCAATACCATCACATGCCCCCTGCATGCCGCTCGGTAAGAGCTTCGGAATGCAAGCTCAGCCTGCCGAATGCCAGCCAGTCCAGGCATTCACAAGCTGCCATACCATCGAGGTATATCCCATGGTTTCCATGATTCCAGCTCGGATATCTAGCTCACCAGCAATGCGAACGTGAGAATTGAAATTGACCCGAACCAACATGTAACAGCTTGCTTAGTTACCCTCTTCCTTCTCCGCCTCCGCATGCTGCACCCCCATCTAGCCTCGGCTACACCACAATAACAGCAGGAGATCTCCTTCTAATTCACCGAGCGAGTCTCCCACCCAATGTCATTGCCATCGCTACCTTCTCTCATTTCCTTCTTGCCTGCACCACTCACTCAAACTCACAATTTCTGCTCTTCGTCTTACCAGTACTTGTTGATTAGTTTGAATTGACAATATAAACACCCGAAAAAAACAAACCATGGCAGAAAACGGCATCCTCGTCGATTACAAAGGCAAAATCGCCATCATCACCCTCAACGTCCCCAAAAAACTCAACGCCCTCGATGGCCAACTATACTACGAGCTCGCCCGTGCCATGCACGAAGTCGCCGCCCGCGACGACGTATACATCACAGTCCTAACAGGCAAGGGCCGCTTCTTCTCTGCGTAAGTAAAGCATCATACAGTAAACTTGCACCCAACTAACCTTTCTGTTCAAACCAGCGGCGCAGACGTAGGCTTCGGCGGACAAATCCCCTTCGGAAACGAAGACGCACGCCAAATGTGGCTGAAATCCTTCGTTTCCAACAACCTGCACATAACCCACGCCTTCTACTCGCACCCCAAGATTCTCGTCACCGCGCTCAACGGCCCCGCAGTCGGTCTGTCCGCCGCGCTGATCGCATTCTCCGATTTCATATACGCGGCGCCCCATTCCTACCTGCTTACCCCGTTCTCCAGCCTGGGTCTTGTGGCCGAGGGAAATGCGAGTGTCGGGTTTGTTAGGCGGTTGGGTATTGCGAAGGCGAATGAGGCGTTGATTATGAGTAAGCGTATCTCGATTGAGGAGCTGGTGCATACGGGCTTCGTGAATAAGGTCATTGATGTCGGGGCTAAGGATTCGCCGAAGTTCTTGGAAGAGGTGCTCAAGGAGGTGAATGAGAGGCTCGGCGATCATTTGAATGCGGATAGCTTGATCAGGATTAAGGCGCTGATAAGAAAGCCTGAGATGGATACCCTGGATAGGCAAGGCGTGGAGGAGGTTTTTGCGGGGTTGCAGAGGTTTATGAAGGGGATTCCGCAGGAGGAGTTTAGGAAGTTGGCTAGTGGCGAGAAGAAGCATAAGTTGTAGAGGGTTAGGGGAAGGAACTGTTGATTAGCTCGTAGACATATGTGTGACATAGACAAGATGAAATGGGAATGGTTCAGTATTTCTTGAACGTTTTGCACCTTTTGCATGTATTTTGTGTATTCGTTGTCTCTCAGCCCCTAGCTATCGTTCTAGTCGATTACCCCAGTGATACTCCACCTTCAGTAATCATGAGTTCGCCACCGAGACTAGGATCTTTGCCTAGGTTATTCGCATTATTGTTTCCCTGTGCCGAAGGATTTTGGTCTCCATCAGAAGACGGCTTCCTCTCCTGCTTTTCCTTCTTCTTTTTCTCTTCTGATTGCTGGTGCGCAACATTGCTCGAAAACTTCAACGCTATGAATAGGATAAAGGCCGATACGCCGACAGTGATCGCAGCGCGTCGTGTAAGTATCCATCGTAATGCTTCGACTTCGCTTCGCGCGTCGGAATTGAGCACGACAGTAATCATGTAGTTGAGTTCTTGGATCTATTCGTAGTGTTGGTTAGTATGACCTCTCTGTTATTGGGGATGCATGAAAGCAGATAGTTACCTTCGTTTCCATAGTCCTCTGCTCCTGACGCACAGCCATCTTCCTATCATCAAACAACCCCTTCAACTCATCCTTCAAATGCGCCAACTCTTGACTCATTCTCTGTCCCAAGATATCCACCTCATGCTGCAACTGGTTTCTCTCTGTGCGCATCCTCTCAATCTCACCCTTGCGCGCATTTCCAACCTCGGTTCGGAGCTCGCTGCATGCTGCCCGAAAAAGATACGTCTCGTTCTCGACATTTGATTTCGAAACTAGGCCTTCCCGCGCAATGTCCATGTTTCCATTGAGAATACTCCGCACGGCCTTCATGACAGTTATGGATTGCTCGTTTGTGAAACCTCCGCTATTCGTCAGGTCTTTCACGAGAGAGTACGTGTCAAAATGGTGGACATAAGGGGGCGGTTTGAGGTGAGGCGGTTTGCGCTGTTCCTCCTCCTGCGGTGACGGCATGTGGAGCACAGTATCTAACGGATTTGCTTCCGGAGTCTTCGGTGGACCTGGCGCTGGCGATTTCGGCGGTTCGTCCATGTGCTCAGTCTGCTTCGCAGGAGAGGGGGATGTCGGCGTCGATGTCGGCGGCGGAGGTGCTGGGGCGGCTTCTTCCTCTTCCTCTTCTTCTACGGGCTTTTGCGCGCTTTTAGTTTGGGGTTCCTCATCAGTCTGCGCAGGATCTTTCTGCGTCTTCTGCTCTCGTAGATGCGGCGCTGGTTCTTGCGCTTTGCCATAGCGCTGCGAATTCGGCGCTGCTTGCGTGCGGCGGGGCGTGGTGGTCAAACATCGGACTGCGTGCGACTTCCGCACAGGGTTTTGAGCGCATATCCGTGGCGGTTTTGATGGCTTGAATAGCATTGGCCATAGGAATGGCAAACGGGGCGACGCCATGTTGTGTTGTTGAGTGTAGGAAGTTTTGTTCGCGCTTGGATGCGATCGAGGTGTCGGCCGCGGGGCCTTGGCATACGTTATACCGGTGCCAGCTTTAAATGGGCCATCTACCCGGAGCATTTTCTATCTTATCTAGATAATCCATACTGGGGCATGTTGTAAATCGACTAAGCACAAAGTATCAGCCATTGCTTAATTAGACGGTCATCACACCCAGCTGTGTATACCTCGCGCTCTTCAAATAGATTTTGTTTAGCCAGCATACTTGGATAACTTCACGACTACCAATACAAACTACACCGTATTACATAATTTCATGGATTTTATTTCTTTAGTTACATTGTATGAATCACAATTGGTATCGTCGACTCCTAAATGCGTCGCGCATTCCCTTCCACCGAAATAAAATCAATCTTCCAGCTCAGCCTCCAGCGCCTCTAGATCATTGCCCATAAAAAGCAAGCATATCTTATCCACAGATCATCAAATCCAACCACACGTCCCATACACTTTCATCCCCTACACACTTCCAGCACGATGAGCCCCATCGACCTTCTCCTCATATTTTTCAAACGTCGTTGTACCCTCCACATTCGTCTCACCGAACACATCAATCTGGGTGCTCGCAAATTTCCGCGCCGGGACGCGCTTCTCGAATAGGAGATCCAACTCAGCGAAACTGCGGTCCTTAGGCTCCGGAAGACGGAAGTAGGTGTAGATGATGCAGAGGAAGCAGATACCTGCCCAGAAAAAGCCAGTGAAGTTCGCCCAGTTCCATGCAGTGGGGTTGAGCATATAAGGGGTCAAAACTGAGCAAATGATGGCAACTACGTTGTAGAGATTTCGGCCTAGCACAACAGTCTTGATTTGCAAACGACGACTGGACATTTCGGCGACGAGCGAGTAACATACCGTGCCGACGGTGAGCTGGTAGAACATGGCCCAGATAATCATCATGGATCCGGTGGCCATCGCGCCCTGTTTACGATGGGCATCAGGGACAAGGCCGAGGAATCCCATCACGAAGAGCATGGTGCAGAGCCCGCAGAGGCCATAGAGATAGAGGGATCGGCGTCCAATACCGAGCTTCATTAGGAACCAAGCGCCCAGCACACCGGCCATGTTGATACCATACTGGCCCATGGCGAAGTCGTAAGAGGTCGATGCAGGTAGTCCAGCTTGCTGGAGGAAATAGGCGGAGTATCCGGAGAAGGCGTTTCCACTCAGATTCTGGATCGCCCACGCCATGCAAACAATCTCTGTACGTCGCAAGTCAGTACCTTTGAAGCAGTCCAGATAGCTGGCACCGCTGGTGATCTTCTCCTCAAGAGCAGTAGTGTGCACCATCATGGCAATGGTTTCTTCGGCATCAAAGTCCGTTTCGCGATTCAGGCTGGTTAAACGCAAAAGTGACTTCTTGGCATCTTCGAGACGGCCTCTTCGGACAAGCCACCATGGTGACTCCGGTGCGAGGTAGACACCAATGAGTAGAGGAACAGGCCACATCCATTGAAGCGCATAGGGGATACGGTAAGACCATTCATCGGGACGGGGCAACATGGCTCGAATAACTCCAATACCAATAACCTGGCCTAGGCCCCAGCAGAAGTTGACATAGGTAGTCACTATAAGTCGTTAGTAGCCGTCAAAAGTGTAAAGGGATATGTTTAGATAATGACTTACAGTAACCACGTAGGGCGACCGGACACACTTCAGACGCATATGTGATGGTCAGCGTTTGAAAAACACCCCACGGAATACCACACAGGATTTCGGCCACCAGCAAATGCACGACCGTCTGCGCTGTGAAGAAGATGGCTGTGAAAGCAATAATCGCGGTCAAGCAAGCCATAACCGTGTACCGATAACCAAACCTCTCGCTCACCCATCCATTGATGAACAGACCAATAATCTCACCCACAATGACACCGTTGGACAATCCCGACTGCCACTCAGCCGGAATCTCCCACGAGCCGTCGGCAGACTGAACGCCGTACTTTTGCTTGAATTGGGGGAAGCCGTAGAAATTGGATAGAAGACAGACATCGTAGCCTTCCATGGCAATGCAAGTACTGATGAGGACCGACCAGCCAACGGCTTTGGGGTACAGCTTGATGCCCTGCCAAAGGGTCATGGCATGCTCCTTCTCAGTCGCGAGACGGGCATCGTTGACAACCCTGTCGGCAGCACGCTTGGAAACTTCATGGTCGTCGAATTCGGGTTGAGCAGTGACCGTGCCAGAAGGCTGGATATCCTTCTCCTCTGCCATGGTGACTTGAGCGGATGATGTCGAAAGAAACTTGAACCAGTCCCAGGGCAATGGCAGGCTTTAGAACGGCTCTGGAGAGCAGATCGGTGCAATTGCGGGGGTTAGACTCGACAGGCCTGGCAGAAGAAACACAAAGTCCGGGGCAAGCTGCATGGGGCCACAACAAACAGGCGACAGGACGTGAAGTCGTCTTAAAAGATCAAAATCTGCGGGGTGCTTTAGACCAGGGGGGGATGGGGTCGCATGCTGGAGGTGGAGCCAGTTTGGTGAAAATCTCCCATGATTTGGTGTGAGTGGTTTGCGGTGGGTGCTACCTTCCTCGTTTGGGCTAGACGAGGCCGTTGGGATGGTCGCGATGGTCGCTCTTTCCTGGTCCGCGCTGCTGTCGGTCTGTTTTCCCTGGTGCTGGAGTAAGGGCACATGACACGAGTACATGCACGGGAATCGAGAACGGTACTGATCTGCCGATGTTGTGAGAGGCCTGTGAATTGGTCTTCAACTTCTCATCTCCGTGGTTCCTCTACGACATGTTAGACTACTACTTAGTGTGTGCGTTGTTTGTGGTGGCAAGCTAAGGAGAGGCTCTTTCCCAGGCTAGAAGCTTCCGACCAAGCTCTTGCCGAGGTTGACCCAGAAAACATTCCGGCCTGTCAAATGCGTCAAATTGCACACCGCTCAACACACACTCCTCGGATGGAAATACAATGCCGGTGTCCATATTCTGTGCTGCTGCACAAAACTCATATGTACATGGAGATTACATGAACAAACAAATGGCCTGAGCCTCATTGGCCAATCTTGACCAAAACAAATACAACCTAAACTTTTATGTCCTTTTCAACCTTCTCCGGCTCCTCCTCAGCTTCTCCCTGCACTTCCATCTCAGCACCCCCGCTCTTCTTCTCAGGCACATCCCCAGTAGTCACCACCGCACCGCCCTGCGCACCACTCGCATCGCTCCCAATCCCAGCCGCTCGGCCCTTGTCCCCTTTGTGCCCCTGAGTTCCAATCCGCAGCCACGGTACAAACAAGCATCCAATGGCGGCCGTTCCAGCAGCGAACCAGAATACCGCTGCAAACGGCTCAACGGCATTGTTCGCATAATATCCAGATTTTGCTGGGCTCTTTTGCACAGCATTGAAAATTGCGGTGGCGATGCCGTAGCCGACAGCCGTGCAGAGACGGGTGAGAGTCTGAAGGAGCGAGCCGGCGATTGATTGCCGGTGTGAAGGCATGGAAGAGAGAACATACATCTATAGACATTGATTAGACAGTGACGATAGCAACGACAAGTTTATGGATGACAACTTACATTCGCGACAATGAACTGAAAGTCTGCGCCAACGACACAGAGGCACAGTGCCGGGAACGAAAATGCCCAGTATGAATCTCCATGTCGCTGGACAGCAGCGAGAATGAAAGAAACCAGATAAGCCCCGGCACCAATGCCCATAATAAGCTTATTCGATACCCTATGCTGGATGAGTGCGGCGACCACGTTGGCTAGCAGTCCTACGACCACCATAGGGAGCATGTGCACTCCAGTCTGGAGAGACGACAAGTCGAGAACAGTCTGGAAGTAGAGTGCAAGCCAAAACGACAACACTGGAAATCCGATAAAGCCAAAGCAGAGGATGACGAGAAGCTAAGAATTGAAGTTAGAACGTATCATCCAAGATATACATCAACAGTAGGTATAGAGCAGGGTCTTACCAGTGAGAAATCTCGATCTTTCCAAATATTCATGTCGATTATAGCATAGGGATACTTGGTTTCCCAGACCACAAAGGCTGCAATCAGCAGGATACCGATAATCAGGAGAACCAGCACGTAAGGTGTTTTCCACCCCTGGGGTGCATCTGCTCCAAGACTACATCAATAGTTAGCAACTAGTGGAGCACAGCGAAGTCAGCAAATCGAAGAACATACCTCAAAGCCGCACAAAACATGCCAATCCCCATCATCGTCATCGCTGTTCCCGGCAAATCCAATCTCTTGACTGTCTCATCATCCAATCTCCTCTTAACGGTCTCATCCTTGGGTACAGTAAACACCGCTACCACACTCACTACAAAATACACAATCGCCAGCAGCCAAAATCCGGCCCTCCAACTAAACACCTGCGTAAACACACCACTTAGAATCGTACCAAAGACAAACCCGAGAGGGTTTCCTGCCGAGAAACATCCAAAGGCTTTGTTCTTGCGGGGACTGGGCTGCGCGTAGATGGCGCCGAGCATGCCTTGCGCGGGAGGAACAGCGGCGGCGGAGAAGATACCCAGGACGCCGCAGAGAATATCGATGGTAAGCCCTGACTGGGAGAAGCCGGCGCCGAGGCAGAAGATAGAGAAGAGAAACATGGAGATGATGAACATAGATTTGCGGCCGAAGAGGTCTGCTATACTGCCGAAGAACATGAGGAGGGAGCCAGATGATAATCTAAGGTGTTGTTAGTGAATTGAAAGGTGCCGAAGCGGATCATATAGAACATATAAAATATCGGGCACTATAAAAGTGAATCTTGAAAAACAATTGACCAATATACATACGAAGTCGCAGCATTCATCCACGTCAACTCTGCATTCGACATGCGCAACTCTCTCGCGGCAAACGACGACATGACGGTAATTGCGCCCGTCAAAAACGCACTCATCGCCACAGACATCGTCACCGATATCACAAACAGACATTCCTGTATCGTCGACCTGAAGCATTCTGGCCGCGCATTCGGATCTTTGATTGGTGGCGTGCTCTCCGCTCCGAGCTCGGGATCAGTCGACATATTCGCGAACTTTTTGGCTGCGCAATAAAAGAAATCAAGTCGCAAGAAAGGCCCGTCTGAAACCCGCAATTAACAAGAACACTTGAGAGGCTTTGTTTCAGCCAAAGAGCCGTTTCGATGGCCACCTGTTATTTTTTTTGTAGTCACCAGTCGATGGCGACTAAACGAAATGCGATGCCGAAAATTATTATTCATCGCCTCGCGGAATTGTTCCATATCGGCGCTTTCGGCGCTCTCTGTCAGGCCGCCCGTCTGATTGGCCCTGTACACCGCTTCTCGAGCGACTCATATACCAAAAGCGGGATAGAGGACTATCAGAAAATCCTCCGGCTACGGTAGGCAGCTGGATTCACGTGGGTGGGTGTGCGTCTGGATAAAGAAGGACAATGCGAATGTACGCCCTTTGGATGATTGCTGACATGGTTGTTCCATCGATTGATGAGTTGGGAAAGCTTTTGTACGGTATGTGCTAGGCTCTATTAGGTACTTAAACATAACATGTACAAATGCAGCTGAGTAAAATACAGTAGATCCAACTGTTCATCTTTTGGCTTAGAAACGTTGCTAATCAATAACATTGAGAAAAGGTAGTGGGGGTCGATAGGGGTATCACGCTCTTACAGCTCCAGCTTACAAAGTTTTGGTTCTTACAACTTGAACACCCGCCAGTCTTGCAGATCCATCTTGCCTAGTATACCTCCTAGTGGGCCCTGGACTTCTCGTCCGTCGACCCAGAGTTTCTTACCCGCCCAGTACTCGATGAATCCATCGGGGCCGGAGACGAAAATCAATCGTGATCCTTTCTCCTCGTGTGGATCGAGAGCTATTCGTCTGGCGACATCTCCAGGCTGGATAAACGTCTTCTCCTCATCAACGTAGTATTGTACGCTCAGGCCCCGTGTCGCGGGCGCACTTCGCTCTTTGAGCGCGTCAAGTTCTTGCACCATTATGCCTCTGCTTTGACCGCTATGTCTGTCCACCAGCGCTTCCTGTTCCGCCGCTTCGCCGAAGCCGAGAAAGCTCTTCCACCAGCCTACTCTGCTCTGTGCGGCGGCCTTGGTGAAAGTCTCGTCGCTGACACCACCTATGCATTCCTCGCGCCGGCGGTTGGCCCAGAGTATGTGCATCCTGCTCCCAGTTCTCCGCCCCAATGCCTGAGCAATCTGCATAGCGGGGGCGATCCCGGTGCCTCCAGCTAAAAATATGACTTCCTTGATATCGTGCGGCAGCTCGCATTCGGTGTTGGGGCCGCGAAGCTCAATTTTTGCCTGCTCCGGTAGTCGATGCAGGTACGTTGACACTTCTCCTCCCTCCTCTTTCCGAATCAATAGTCTGATATCCTCCGGTGCCTCATCGGGCTTCTTCTTTCCATCTGGTGCGGGTGGTAACGGCGTGTAAGCACGCGCAATTTGCAATTGCGGCTGCTTGACCTGCACACTCCAAACGCTGCGTTTCCATACTTCTCGTACGCTCTCCGGGTCGGGTGCACTTTCGCGGTTCCGTAGTGTAAATATAGAGCTTGTAGAAGAAACAAATTGTCTATCGACGAGGGTATAGGGCGTAAAGGTGTGCGGGTTCAAGGACGTGTTGTCCGAGGTTGCTGGTCTGACGTAACGATATGCGGCGCCTCCCAGAGCTGAAGTTCCAAGAATAATGAGCGCGCCGGCACGCTGTCTGATCCAGGACATCTTGAGGACGTAGGAGTCAGAGGCTTTTTCCTCCCAGTAGAGGTGGATTAAGTGGAGCTGGGACAGAAACTTGAAAGTTGCGGGACTCGTAGGAATGCGGGTCCGAGCGCAGAACTGGCTTCCTCATTTGGCCATGCGAGGGGAACGTTTACTTCGACTCGAAATGCGGTACTCGGGTATGGGAATTGAAATACACTTTTTAATAGTAAATTCCTGTGCGACCTATTTTCCCTGATTTCGGATAAACAATCACGGGGTTATTCAACTACGTTTCGGAGCGCATGGTTTTTACTGTTTTCCATCATTCAAGTTCAAGATCCAAATCCAGAAATAAATACAAATTAATTGGAAATTAACACTAAAATTAGTGATAAACATACCATCTCGAAGTCACATGGTCGCACTAGTTTCGACTTATTTAAATATCCGTACCAGATCATAACGCGGAATTTTGACCGGCATTGTACTCCGATAAGTCAATTTGTCTAGTGGGCACGGTTCCTCTCTCACCGGTTCTGTAAGCTCTTTACTAACCCTCGATGATTATCATGTGAGTCACCATCAGCTTCAGGTAACATACTAAGAGCGAAATATCTCGCAGATCATAAGCTGATGCTGCTCTAACCAGGATCAAATACCATAGGTATATAGAAATGCAATGCCAAATGGCGAAATTGTGCAACGTAAGAATGAAAATGTCATAATTATTATGGACTCAATGAAATGTCGCTGGTATCTCATTCTCATCAAAAAGAAAATTCAGTCAAAATGGTAATCGTCAACAAAGCCTACCCCAAGTGAAGGATATTCCATTTCCCATCTCTAGAGCCCCGCTCACTTATGGAAGACAGGCTGCCCATAGGTCCATCCCTTAGGCTTACAGCAATGCCACTACAAAACAACATATCAGCTCGCGTTACACTCAGGCGTGTTTCAAAGCAACAAGGTCAACTTACCGTGTCAGTTTCCGTGTAATTCTCACCCCCATTCTTCTGATTGATACTGGCATACACAATCCACCCCTCACTCTCTAATGTCTCCAACAAGATGAGCAACACCTCTCGCGCCTTCATCGTATTCATACCGCTTGTCCACCACAGATTGTGATCGAATTTGAACTCGTATATCCCTTCTGCGAATACAGAATGAGACTTAAGAAACGGTTTTCCGAATTTCTCGGGGAGTTTTTGGTAGACTTCTGGAGGTGCTGTAGATTTAAATCAGGTAACTGAAAATAAAATAAAAGAAAAGAAAAACCGAATGGATGATGTAAGAAAAAAATCATATAATACATACCGTCAAGAAACCTCACCCGATCATTCTTTGAAAAAGCAACACAACACCAATCGCACTCTTCAGGCGTCGGAACTTGGTGTCGAAACAACATCGTATCCTTATCCCACGTCGTCTTACTTACATCCGAATTCAAAGTCAGTAGCCACCCCTCCTGGTGCAAAGCCGCAAGCAACGCTTTGATAAGTCGCCGAGCTAAGTTCGCGTCTTCGCCCCACCCGTGCCACGGATGTCCTTTGAGTTTGAACTCGTGTGATCCTGCGTAGTCTCTCTCTTCTTTGATGCCCTGCGGCCATGTTGATTGGATAGATGTTCGACACCGGTCAATGACTGGGGTTGGGAATCGGAGAAGGCGTATGCGGTCGTCTGTGTGTAGGGATAGGGAGGCAAAACGGGTTTCAAAGGTTGAAGATGGGAATTGGTGGGTGGTTGCAGATGGCTGAGGCGTATAGGGTGGGAGAGTGGCTTCCTCGTTTTGTGCAGCTTCTCTTTCTTCCGCTAACTTTTCTTTTAGTTTGCTGAACATTGTTGTTGAAGTTCCAATTGTATTAGTGTTTGCAATTGGTGACGAAAAGTGAAATTCGGTAATGTGTGGATTGCGTTGAGCGGATGTACCTCGCGATGAGTGCGGACCACGTAATTTTATATCATTTGATCGTATATCGCATTTTATTCTCGCAGGATGCTTGACCGAACGAATGCTGGGGGTATAGCTGAAGTCGTTACATGACGTATCTTTCCTATTTTAGCAAAGGTCGTGGCCAAGCCTTGCGTATCCGAGCCCTGCGCCTCTTCAGCCTCGCTCGCGTAGAGGCGTTTTCGTGTGAATATGGGTATTGATTGGCAGAGCTCGTGAGGCAGAGTAAGTAGAGACGGTCACGTATCTGGTTTAAGCCCTCACGCAAGATAAACGGAATATGCAAAGTAAAATGCCAAGTCCAATTTTATGAACTCCATCATGTGAACCCAGAATTGTACAGTGCGTCGTATAACGGGCAACTAAGAAAAATCTTTCCAACTAACTCCATGCCCATGCAGCGTTTGAAATGGGTATACAAAACTCTTACAGCGTCTTTAGCTTCGAAATGGCGACTACCCAGTTCCTCCAATCTCCTTGCGGACCCAATTCTCCAAGCCACCCAGTGCAATAATCTCTTGAACATTTGGAGGAAGCTCGCCGACTTTCACGCTCCACTTGTTTCCGTTCGGGCCTTCTTGAACGGAGACGGTACTCCTTCGGACATCCCACTCAAGAGTCCAGCCGGTGCGTTTGGTGAGCTCCTTCGACCCTTCAGACTGAGCGCCCGAGAAAACCTCACGGAGACGATTAGCGAGTTTTGGAACTTCAACTCCCATGAGTGCATTGTTAATACTGTTCCTGCTGAAGATATTGCCAAAGCTTCCTGCAACAACTAGAGGAATACCCTTGGCCAGAATAGCTGTCGCGGCTTGTTCGCGACTACTACCGCATCCAAAGTTGAAGCCCGAAACAAGGACATCACCTGCCTTAGCTTTTGTGCCAAAGGAAGGATCGTAGTTCTCCATGCACACTTCAGCCATCTTCTCTCGAGTGACATCGTCCTGATATGTGTATTTTCCGGGGTAGATTCCGTCAGTGTTGATGTTGTCAGCATCACAAAAGACAATCTCTCCGGTGATCTTCTCTGGGAACCCTGGGAGAATTTCGGTCAGAGTCTCAGACTCTGGTGCTGCAGGAGATGAAGCTGGCTGGTCCTCAGTAGCGACGGTATCCGCAGAAGTAACTGCATCTTCTACGTCCTGAATTGCCTTTTCCAACATTTCTTCAATAGTCATCATACGGTCCTCTTCCAGGATGCCGTCGCCTTCTCCACGACGAACACCAGAGTAGCCCTCAGGGGTTTCATACCATCCAGGACCAGAAATTTTACCAGATAAGGCACTTGCAGCTACCACTTCAGGGCTGGCGAGGTAGGCTTTCGCATCCGGGGATCCCATGCGGCCTTTGAAGTTACGGTTACTGGCGCTGATTCCCACCTCACCTGGCTCTAGAAGGCCTGTACCAAGGCCGATACAAGGTCCACAGCCTGAGGGAAGCGGTTCTGCACCAGCCTCAAGTAGGGTTTGCCAATCACCTTGCTCTTCTGCAGCCCGCTGTTCAGGAAGCGAAGCAGCAGCAATGTAGAAATTTACATGCTCTGGGATCTTCGGAACCTTTCCATTGTTGGCGGCAGCTGCGTCTTTGAACACTTTGGCAGCAGCGGCAAGATCGGAGGCGCGGGAGTTGGTGCAGGAGACAAGATATGCCTTGTTAACCTTCACATCTTGGCTTTGAAGCTCGTTCAATGGAGTGGCAACTTTGACGGAGTTTGGACCGGAAACGTATGGTGACAATGTTGAGAGGTCAAGAAAAAGTTCTTTGGCATAGACGGCACCCTTGTCGGCGGCAAGCGCAGGTTGAAAGATATGACCCGTCTGCTGCCCGACGATACCGGTTGCAGTGAATAGCTTGTCGATCCGCTCGTGTAGGAATTGCTGCTGATGATGGTCTTTTACCTCGCTTCCATGGAGCGCTGCATCGGTAGCTTTCATCCTGAGCCATGCGTGGAGGACAGAGTCAATTGGGAAAAGCCCAGTGAGAGCACCCCATTCGGTTGTCATATTTGCAATGGTCAAACGGTCGTCTACGGGAATGCTGCGGAGGGTCTCGTCAGTTCCAATGAACTCAATGGCATGGTTGAGGACCTCATCCTTGTTGAAGAGACCGGCCAAAGCAACAATGACATCCTTTCCAGTAACGCCTCGAGGTAAAGTTCCCCGGAGGTTGACTTTCGCAACAGGCGGGATTTGCCACCATGTTTTGCCCGTGGCCCAGATACTAGCAGCGTCGGTTCGAACCACAGGTGTACCAAGACATCCAATACCGCCGTACATGTTCGAATGGCTGTCAGATGCCACGGCCAAAGTTCCCGGCCAAGCGTAGCCCTCTTCAACCATGATTTGGTGGCCGATACCCCTTCCTGCCGGATAGAAAACAATGTCCTGTTTCTTAGCAAATTCCTCAATTTGACTGTATTTCTTCAAGTTCTTTTCGGTTTTGTTCTGCACGTCATGATCCAAGGTCATGACAATCTGGTCTGGGTTATTGACCTTCGTTGCGCCAATGGACATGAACTTGAGGGCGACTGGCCATGAATTGTCGTGCGTCATGCATTTGTGCGGCTGTAGTGTGACATAGTCGCCAGACCTGAGGACTTTGCCCTCGGCAACGCCAACCGCATAGCGCTGCACAATCTTTTCGGTAAGGGTCTGGGGGATGGTGGTTGTCTGCTGAAAGGTTGAGAGGAAGTTGGCGGCCGGGCCCTCCTTCATCGAGTGGAAGACATCGGGCGTCTCGTATCGAGGAATTGTGGTGCTGAATGGGCGCTGCGAAAGATATCGCGGCGGCAATTGCGAGAGAGAACGGAGAGAGAGAATACTTGGTCGAGGCTATTGTGGGGAGTTAGATGGTGCCAAGGGCATGAGAAAACGACAGGTGGGAAGCATACTAGGGCTGTCCTGCGGCCGAGCAGGCGAGCAGCTCGCAATGACATAGCCATTGTGGTGGAATTAGTCGTTGGGGATAGCACCGTGCGTGAGTGCTTGGTGTTATGGATGATGGGGAATTTAGAAAAATGACGGCTTTGTCAGCGACTTTTTGCGCACGCCGATTTCGGGAACAGTCATCGGGATTTCTGCGCCTGCGATTGGGCCGTGACCACAACACCCAATTGCTTCACCTAATGTGGTCACCTGGCATGTGGGATGTAGCAGCTTCCAGTTGAAGCGTATTTTCGGAATATATTGCATTTGGGCGCCTCAGCCTTCTCCCAAATTGCTGGCGTTGACCTGACCGAAATCGGACGGCTTGGAATTTACCCCCCCTCAGTCCGAAGAATACACATGGTAGGCTGGAGTCATTCGTATGACGACTGCCGGAAATTTCATCGCTGGAACAGTCACACACACTTGCTTTTGTGCGCTTTGGTTCTCACATTCGCCCAATTGATCCTCTGACTCTCCCACTTACTACCTACTAACCACCAGTCATTTCCACCTCCGCCATGGTCAACCGCTCTGATGTTCATTACTTCGGTGCTGGCCCTGCCCCGCTCCCAACCTCTGTGTTGGAGAAGGCTTCCCAGGTCCTCTTGAACTACCAAGGTAAGTCGGCATACGATAGATGGGATGATTTTGGCTCATATGGAAAAGACAAAGGCATTGGCCTCTGTGAGATGTCCCATCGGTCTCCCGAGGCAAACGAGATCCTGGCCGACACTAAACAGGCACTTGCCCACCTGCTCGACATCCCTGATGACTACGAAATCCTTTTCGTCCAGAGCGGCGGCACTGGTGGATTTGCTTCGACAGTATACAACCTTGTCTCGATATGGGTCGAAAAGAAGCGCGCCAAGATTGCGGAAGAGGTGGGCGACAACAAGGAGGAGTTGCTGAAGCGGTTGCATAAGGTCGTGGACGAAGAGCTTAAGCTTGACTACCTTGTTACTGGGTCCTGGTCGTCGAAGGCTTCCCAAGAAGCCGCCCGTCTAGTGGGGGCCAAGCACGTAAATGTGGCAGTGGATGCCCGAAAGGCAAATGACGGGAAGTTTGGCGTAATTCCATCCGAGGATCAGTGGAACCTGACGCCTCGCTCTGCCGGTGGACCAGCTTTTGTGTACTTCTGCGACAATGAGACCGTCGACGGAGTCGAGTTTCCTGCCTTCCCCCAAAGTCTCGAAGGCGACGATGCCCCCCTGGTCTGTGCCGACATGTCATCGAACTTTATTTCCCGAAAGGTCGACGTGCGCAAGTATGCTGTGATATTCGGTGGGGCGCAAAAGAACATTGGTAACACGGGCATTGCAATTGTAATCTTACGCAAGTCGTTGCTACCACCCCATTCGACACCCGCCTCGCCGGATCTCTTGAGGGAGCTCAACTTGCCTGTCGGCCCTATTGTCCTGGACTATCCCACCATTGCAAAGGCAAAATCTCTCTATAATACATTGCCGATCTTTGACGTCTGGGTTGCCGGCCAGGTCATGGCTGGTCTGGTGAACACCTATGGCGCCAAGCGTATTGGAGGCCAAGAAGAAATCTCCAACGAAAAGGCGCGCCAGATCTACGAGGTTCTTGACAAGTACTCAAATGTCTATCGGGTAGTCCCAGACAAGTCCGTCCGCAGCAGGATGAATATCTGCTTTAGGGTTCATAACGGTGACGCCGATAAGGAGAAGGCGTTTCTCGCAGGTGCAGAAAAGAAGGGCCTTTTGGGCCTAAAGGGACATCGTTCAGTTGGCGGAATAAGGATATCAAACTGTGAGCCTCCCTATAACACCAGCATTATTGCAGATCCCACTAGCCTGGGTCTCAGAGCGCTTGTGTACAGGTACTTGCCTATGTTATATATGCACTATGGCAGCTCAAGTCCCTGGTACCGCGCTTGAATTGCTCCGGCTTTATTCGGATATGAAGACTACAGATTCCAAATCCCCAATCCCACGAAACGAGTCGTTTTGTCATTCCAAGCATGAAAATTTTATCGATCTGTAGAGAGCGCAGTGCTAACTCATTTTGTGTGACAGATAATGCGGTATCTCTTGAGGGCGTCAGATTGCTCGTTTCTTATCTCGAAGAATACGCCAACTCAGCGTGAGTGACATGTCGCATGATGACATGACGACGGACTTGCAAAACTGCTTTCCTTTTCGGAACAGGCATTTTCTACAGACAATGGCCATTCATCATTACTGTCATCAGACGACAAGTGGCAAAGACCTCATTCAACATGATACCCTCTCTTCGTACAGAGCATGTAGTCAATCTACTCTTTACTGATAGTCCCAGTCCGAGTGCGTGCCTATGTGGTAGCAAGGCACCTGCGAATCTGCCTATATGCGAGTCTGTTATTATGCGCATAGTCCGGATGTTTGTATTGAAGCGTCGCCGCTCACCATTCAGCATCAGCACAGGAGAGCTGCGGTGTTCTCGAATATTCGTCATGCAGCTGTCATTATGCCTAGCGGTGAGGTACTTCTTCCCATAGGCTTGTTAATTAATCTGGGAAGGTTCCCACGTGAAGACCCAGGGCTCGTGCACAGTATAGCAAGAGCGGCACCGTGAGACAAAGGTGGCTGGAAGTGGACCCCAGCTCCAGTATCCGCGAGTAGCGGCGTTGCGCCCCAACTGTCAGGCGTCATCGCATACCGGTACCTTACAGCCTGGGGCATCTGTAGCCTAGGTGGTGCAGCCAAATTCTGCTCTGCCGCTGTCTGGTGGTACCACTGTACCAGTAAGTACGTAAGTGGCAAGGTTCACAGGGGTTTCCAACGCCTGGAGAACTCGAGACTACGCCTACGGTGCGCTCCACCACAGAGGATAGCTTCATTACGGTGTTTTGTTCGGCGCCCTCAGGCAGGATGGCTTCAGTCAGGTCCAACCATCCAGTCCTGAAATAGATTTTGAAGACGTAGCGAGGCCAAACCGAAGTTTAGATGAGTCCAGTGATGAGTGTAACTGCGCTGACGTGCTGTACCGAGCGCGAAAGTCCTTCCCGTGGTCCTAGTCAGCGCCTCACGGCGCCTCTGGCTGAGTCTCATCCTGCCGTGTGAATCATTTTCGCTTAGGTAGCCATCTCGGGCATTATAACACGTACCTGGAGCCAATATGATTGACGAACGCGCCACACGCTCTCTGTGAGTGGCAGATTGGCAGAGGCTGCAGCAGTAGATTTCTTATGCGTCGTGCTCTGGGCTCGAGCAGTGCATGTTGTCCCCGGGCCGGATGTGGGTCGCATGGACTTCGTGTCTCGGACAGGGCTTTAGCGAGAATCTGCGGCACAACTCTAAACTTACCAAGCATCAGAACCATTCTCGCACCTCCAACCTCATGGCAACCACCTCACGAAGCTCATCGCATCCCCAAGCGCTGAACCATGGCCTGAGAAGCCCAAATATGGTAGCAATCGATACAAACGAAACCATGGAGGCCCACAGCAAGCGCTGAGACTCCTGCAGACACTCAGAGGACTGAGGGTAAATGTCAATGATCCAGACTGCAGCACAATGGCTCAATCGGTGAATTCCCAGCCGTCTCCAAGCACCTACGTAGATAGCGTGGCTCTGCTCGCAATGCTCCTCTTGTCTGCCGCACCAAGCTCAGCACGGCCAATCTCCACATTAGCGTTCTGTGGCTGCGCTCAGGACCGCGATGTGGGTGGTTTCTCAACGGGTCTCGCTACTCCCGTTGCCCAGGCTCCCCAAGATTGGTAGCTTGCATGGTGTTGAAACTGTACCCGGACCTAGGATGCGTGGATACACGCTCTATTATGACCCAATTAGGGCGGCGCCAATGCTTGCCCACCACTTCACGGATTAGCAGACGCCTCAGGACCGCTGTCCCGAAACCCTGAGCTACTGGCGCTTTCCCTAAGTTTCCTCATATACCATTTGGCGTCTCATACCCACCTCCTGGTCCTACGCTTCATGCCTACGCTCTTTTCCCTTCCCTTCGTTCTGCTGGCAGGTTCAGGTTTTCCTCTCGACTGAAGCTGGACAGGTTCCTCTCTCTTGTTCAACACCAGTTATTCGCATCCATGACTTCTTAGACGTTATACTATTAACAGCCGCTGCTGGTGACCAGCGAGAATATTCTCTTCTCTATCTCTTTGCGGGAGTTGGCAAAATGGAAAGATGGGCTCCTCACACTCCACAGCTGGACGTCCGGTCTCACTTCAACTTGACTCTCAACGCATCGGCCGCCGCTGAGACGCCGTGGACAGCACAGAATGGGACACGATCACTGATTGCGTCCCTCCAGTTGGCGCAGGTGCAGCAGCTACGAACAATGCACTTGACACTGGGAGCGTTCAGTCTAGCTCTGGCCTTGTTGACAGTTTATGTAATTATGTCGGACGCCAGGAGGGTAGCTGCAGCACAAGCTACCCTCAGAAGGCAGTGAGTGTTTTTGGTGGCTATAGCAAAGAGAGAAGACTAACTATCTACCAGAAGCTTCAGCTCCCTCCGAAATGTCCATCCCGCAGAGACCTTCCCACTCGTACTGGCTTGCGGTGCGGTTATACAGCAAATTATTTTCGTATCAGTGCAGGGCGCTTCTCTTCGTAGTATTTTATCTGATCAATGTCGAGGCATCGCCATGATTACCTTTCCCGGTATGTTGAGTGAATTTTGGGATTTGCGTTTAAATCGACTGACAGTTTAGGTATCTTTATCCTGGGATACATCACCTTGGTCTTCGGCATCGAAATGGCAATGAGGGGCTGCAGCAGCTTCGAGCGGTTCGCTCCGCGTGGAAAATGGAATACAACACTCTGCGTTGGAGTAATATCGTTCCTAATCCTCTTGACCTGGATGCCCACCATTGCCTGGCCCATGTACAATCGGTGTTTTGGAAGTCTCATCTTTTTTGCCTTCCGATATGAAACCATTGCACTTGCAGTCATGAGCATTCTCATCTTCTCGTTCCTAGTCCTTGCCGCTATCATCAGTATTCAATTGATGAGGACCGCGGACGTGGACCCTAACGAGCGAATTGCAGCATCAAGAATGACCTATTACTTGGTTCTTGCCGCAGCGGTCTACGTAAGCATTCCCTACATCGCTAATGGCTATCGCTAACAGCACTCAGATACTGGTTCTTCCGCTAGAGGTACAAGCCCAACGAAAGGATTTCATGAATGCCTTGGCCACCTCACGAGTCGCCGAAGTCTCATTGTTCTCCTCTGGCATGGTCATCGCATTTCTCCATCTCTTTCTCCGTGCAAACGCAACCCGAATGGTCATCAAACCAATTGAAGAAATGAAGTCCCAAACAAAACAAAAGAGACCCAAAATCCGGCTGTTTGGTCCCAGTGACCTTGAACTTCAGATCAGCGGTCCTCTGGCATTACAAGGCGGACGTCGTCCAGATAGTAGGCAAGGGTTGATCGATGTTGGACCCGAGAAAAATCGCTATGATTTCGACCCTGGCTACTTCGTTCGGCCAGAGAAGCCACTAAGCCCAGTATCAATGAAATCTCAAGCACTCATCGACTCTACAAAATGGCCACTCCCACCAGATCCAGTCCAGACAGGCTTTGCATCTGAGCCCAAAGACGGATCCGCCGGTCTTCATCAACGTAACAAGTCAAACTACTCCCTCTTCCCAACCCGCGCTGAGGATATCCCTCGACTCCCAGCCACTGTATACAAGCCACCAAAGTCCGGAGACCAGGGCTCTAGGATCTCGAAGCTTGCAGTGCGACGCCAGACCCGCCGAAGTTCCCTTGGGGATACAAAATCTGTAACGGATGTTAGTGAAGCGTTTGGCTTCCTGGCTAAGCCTATGCCACTCTTCAGCAAGCACCGCCGAGGCGAGAGCACCGACAGCAGTGCAACTGTGCAGATTGGTCTTCGATTCTCTGTGGCTCCAGCTACACTTGCTGCAGCGAAGTGTACAAGAGTTGAACGGGAAGTCGAGCCTACCAGCCCCCCACCACTTGTTCGCGACAACACCGATTCAAGTGGTGAAAGCCTTGGTCTACCAATTCAAGCCCCTTCAAGAGGTCCGACGCCATTGGCACCTGGCGATTTCCCAGCACCTCCACGGAATGTCTCCCCCACCCCCGGAAAAACCCCCGCCTTCCCAGTACTCTCAGCACAAAATAGCGGCGCATATCTCCAAGCTCAGCGAGAAAAGGTTTTGCCACCAACACCTCACTCTACACTGCCACCGCTTCCGCCTACAGCTCAAGCCCCAACGCAGTTGAGTGGGTTGCGAATGAACCCAGTCACGCCAGCCGCATCAGTTACCTCACCCACCGCATCCTCGCCAGCATCAACCCCAACTACGCCAATCTCTACCATGAAATCAAACAGTCTAAAATCGGCGACCGCTCTTTCGCCCACGTCTAGAATACCACTAGGCGCTGGGACGATGGCCCGTAGTCCTCCACCCAATGGATGGATATGATCGAAGACGCAGAGCTGGCTAGCGGCGACCTTGGTGTTGAGATACACATAGATTTGATTGGCGAAAGCCTCTGTACGATTAGCGTTACGATTGGGTTTCTTGGGGTTTCAATCGGGTAAGGAGGCATTTCTGCGGCGTTCCGAGGTTTCATATTTTGCAAGATCACCCTGCATACCTTCCCAACCCCTACACATCTCTTACATCTAGTCCTTCGCAGTGCGACTGCGGGACACCATTTCCCCCGCACCTTACGTCACAGTTTTCAGGCACTGTAGTTGCTCTCCAGGCAACACATTCACTCCTTACGACATCTTTCTTCTTTCCATCTCGCTTACTACCTTTGTCGTCTTCTTAATTTTGAGGACGCTCAGTTGCATGCATCTTGTATACAATTACACAGATGTCGCTGTCTGTACCGTCCCCTATCAGTTTTTCTCATTTGGAATGTCGTCTTGGATGTATATGTGGACATAGAAGTAGCGGCGCGCTAGGATGAGGATCGGTCTGATCGACCAGCCGCATTGTACAATGCTTCACTCGAACCAAATCGTTTTTTATTTAGGTAGAAAGATCCCCAAGAAGTCAATGCAAGCACCATATACCAGAAGAATATCATTTGATTTTGCACTGTGAACCTATGAGAACCATCAAATCCACTTTTGCGGGAAGTGCCTCAATGGACGATCCGCAACACTTTTCCACCTTACCTCTCTGATACCCACATCTATCCTGATGGGAACTTCCGTCATTCATGACAGGACCCCTCAAAGGTTTCCCTTTTGCGATGTCTGATTCCCTGCCATCGTCTCTACACTTTCCCTTTCGTAGATCCCATAAAACCTCCGAGCGTTTCGAGACACCACGCGCCTCTGCCCCACACTGACACCCACGAGTGGTCCCATCATCTCCACAAAACCAAGATCTCCCGTAGGTATCGACCAATCTAGAAGGGCAGAGCAAAAGTCCACAATCCTAACAGCTATCCCTCGCCGGGGCCTCGGCAGCGCTCGCCTCGTAATCCCCACCATTCATCGACTCGCACTTGGGCCATCCCCAACCTTTCACATCGAACGGGTCATCCCATGCTCAGCCGAATTTCCGAAAGGTGTGTGACAGACATGTCTGGCTTGCGAGGACAAACCAACGGCGCTGTCAAAACATGCAGATTCCAAATACCTAAAGCTCCACCAGCATACCTTGGCACTGCTGAATCACAGCACACGTATCCCTTCCAAATGTGAAGCCGTGTTGCCGAACTTGTGGGCTTGGGATGTCGAAGAGAAGCTTTTTTTTTTTCCTTACCTGGACGGCTGGGTATTGTTGCTATTTCGAGTATTCATTCGGTTTGACGAGGTATTTCTCGTGGACGGTTCCCCTTCAATTTTGCTGTGAGGGATGGGTGGCTGGTCTGGGGTTGCGTCACTTGGATGGTGGCGCTGCGCGGTTTGGGCTGGGTTGCGCCACTTTCTGGTAATGAAAGGATGCGGGGTGATGGATTAGACTTTCTGGAGGTGGAGGTGGAGGCAAGTAGAGCGGGTGTTGGGCCGAGTTTGGTGCCTTGGGCTTCTTTTTCGACTACTTCATGATGGGCATGGTTAAGAAATGGTGGTGAGTACTCAGGACGATGAGGTTGTTGAAGGCGAGCAGGTGTGAATGCAGCGGCCAGGGATCGTGACTGGATGCGGATAGAGGCCGAGCAGTGCCACCATGTTAGTGTGGCCTGTCAGAGTGATAGGGGTTTGAATAGTTAAGGCTGGTGGGTAAGATATCAATGCAATACTTCTCCAATAGGGGAGTGCATTCAAGTAAATAGCCACTTATGGTACCTGGACATTTTGACAAATACCTCGACCTCATGGATTCTCCTTCTCACTCGCCCAAGCCTCCTATTTTTTTTTTGGTTCTTGAATGCCCGACCCTAGTATCATTGGCTCAGGCTAGGAGCAAATGCTCAGAAGCTGTATGTGGTAGGTCAAGCAGCAATGGTACGACCTCGAATACCGGCACATGGTCGCCTGAATGGCTAGGATACCTACAATGGTAAACGCAGATTTACCATCATCCTTGGGTAATCTCCGACGCCAGAAATACTTCGAAACTACTTGAGATACCATTTACTAGGAACCTTTTCATGTTAATCAGGCTGCGCTGCCGCAGAGTTCTCGAATTTCACGGCCCCTTCCCTTTAATTCACATTCATTTTGGACGGTCGGGAAGCTCGTCGTTGCACTATGTATTTTGATGCTTACTCTTCTGCTTAGGCAAGGCAATCCCTCTGCGACAAGCAAAATCCAACATACTAGTACCGTCTAATATTAAACAAGAAACATTTATCTAGCTATGCTGGCTGCCTATAATAGTGCTTAGCTGTCTCGACCAGATTTTGGGTTCACAACACGTCCACAAAAAAGTTAAGTTCCTTACACGACGTTGACAAGAAGTGATATGCTGAATCAGTAACATAGATACTTATAGGCAAATTACAAGAAGCACGGAAGATACCAATCAGATGCAATCTCATTCAGTGATACATGATACACTGCTTATTTTAGAAGACGAGGCTGGACGGACGCCCAGGTTCAGGCCCGTAGCCTTCCACTTTCTCAAGAAACGCTTCATGTGATGTGATACCACTGGAAGCATTTAGGCTTAGTCGTGCTTCAGATCGTGACCCAAAGTAAATAGCGTACAGCACGCAAATACTACAGGTACAAGATGTATTCAGTGAATGCCTTACAGCAGTCAGTTGCCCTTCAATTTTTAGCGGTCAGATTTCTCAGTAGTCATATCCCTCTTGCATATACCTCTTGAAATTTACTTAAAAGTATACCCTGTTGGATGTGATTTGTCTGTACCTCGTAGCGACTGGGTCAACAGATTTGTTGATGTGGAAAGTTCCTCCAGGGGCATGTAGCATAATTCACGCTGAATGATGATGCATGCTATGAAAATAGACAGTGTAGAACTAACAATTCCTCTAGCTAGCTATCTATAGAGTTTTTATTGTGACCTTGTAGGCTCTACGCTTGGGAATTTATCACGTGACAGCACAGCTACAACACATTGGATCTTACGCCTACTGCATATCGCCTTGGCGTTGGTAAGCACTTTTCAGCCTTCCGCTCTCAGCTCTCCGCTCAATCGTACAGGACACTTCTTCTCTACCTCTAATTCCTCAGAATCTCTAGGAGTGCAACGAACAATAAACGGCTACCGTCATCGAAAAGCAAGACTTAGTCTTCTATTACGTCGTCTACAAAATACCGGTCTCTTGCACCTGTTATGATACGAGTCCTATATCAGTACTCGTCATAATATACGTCAAGGCCAAGGTATGGCATCGATCAGCAAATTCAACTCTGCTCTCTTGTCCATTCCGAATGAGCTTACCGTTGCTGCTGCCAACTTCAACATCAATTTCTCCTTGATGAAAGTGGAGGCTCCGAAAGAGTTCCATGGCCTCAGAGATGGTTTATCACCAATACGACGTCACGAGGCTGAGGAGGGAATACCTCACATAACGGCACGGAGCCTCGGTGCGCTCTTCGAGTCGGTTGTGCCATCCATTCCAAACCTGACTACGGCATATGGCAAACGCGTATCCGATATATCCCGTGAGCTTGAGGAAAGACAGCGGAGAAACATCCCAACCGGTCTTTTCTCTGATCGAGCCGGTGCCGACGGAACCTCTATTTGGGCTGCTGCTACTTCGGGACAAGGCGCAATTGCAATGCATCTTCTTTCATGCATGCTTGCACGAATGTGGAAGCCAGCTGAAGCCACGTCCTTATGGGTAGAGTTAGTGGAACGAAGAAAGCAGGAAATACAGGAAACTTATAATGCCACCAATGCCACACGAATTGCTTCCATCATGGCAGCTCAGCAAGTGTTCACTAGAGAGCAACTGTCCGCTTGGGATTCGAGTGCCAGGTCCTGGCTTCAAGCTGCTGACACTGTCAAAAAACTTCAACAAACACAGTTGCTCCTCATGATCAACAACGTGCGGATGCCCGTCAATTCTTGCAAAGATCCATATGAGAGTGTTGTGAAGGCATGGACGTCAGCCTTGAGTGCAGTGGAACATCTCATTTGCGGTGTTCCACAGAGAGTACTAGATGGATCAATCCTTTTGGCAATCGCGTCATGGCACCTGTACCCCAATATGCAAGTACTGGCGGAACAGGTGATAGATATTGACCAGAAAGATGAGCTCATGCCCAGTTCTGTCTTGACAATCTCCCACTTCGGTGCCAATCAAGCGGCTGAGGGAGTTTTCTGGTCGTTACCATTATCGAGGATGCACTACTACTCGCCACCAGTTTATGCTGAACGCAACCTTGCCTCTGATACATCAAGAATTTCTCTGAAGGAGTTCCAGATAGTTTTCCTCGGCGCAGTCGTTGCACAGTGGAGAAGGATATGCTCAGATGAACGCAGGTGCTGCAACCTCATTGTTCGACTCTATGAGCGTTTTCAAAAAGAAAATGCCACCGCTCCTCCATGGTTCATAATTTTGGCGGGAGCTGCTAATCGCGTTCTTCAATCGAAGGGGCCTCTGTTAGCACAATTCTTGAAATTACTCAAATTAGGCGGTAGACGATGCAATGGTTTCCTCAACAGTCCGGAATCCGAAATTCCCTGCTTTTTTGGCCTAGAGTACTTCAATGTTTTGGTAGAAGTGTTGGAAGACGTAGAAGATAAGATCAAGCTGCTACGTCGTGCCGCAGACCTTGCAAAGATTAACAGCGACGACGTCATCATTCGGTACAAGGCGCCTCCTAGATCTACTTTTGTGGAACACGGCGACTACGAATTTGCTTCCGCAATTCCACGTGTACGCGATAATTGGAAGAGAACTTCCGATGGAGATAAAAAACCCGGTTTTGGACATGTACGCTTCGCTGTTGGGCAATGTTACACAAGCTCGATTTCCTGTTTTGGAGAACCTGGGTGCGGTTGTATTGACCCTAATGGTGTTGAGTGCATTTGCAGAAGAGAAAATGTTGCATGCACAGAGGATTGCCATGACCATATTTTTGGATCTGATTGTTCGATAGATCACCCCTTGCCATTGGAGTGCATTGGACAATGTTCTGAACAAGTGGCCTGTCCAGGATGCCATAACAAAGCAACACAGCTTGCCGTTGGAAGAGAAGGTGATGAAGCAATCCTAATTCCTCCCAAAGAATGTAGAGACCACTATGATGTTGGGTTTCTGATCAGAAAACCTGGAGATCATGAAATGTATGCGTACGAGCTTATTCTTGGGGGAAACGGCGCCGGATTGTACAGGAAAAAACCCTCAATAGCGCACTCTTCATATAATACAGATGAAATCTTTCCATCTGTGACTATAGAGGAGATTGAAGCCGCGGTTCTCTCAAGTTCGTTCGACCCGAACTACATGGACTTTGAAACCTGTTGGACGCACCGCCGCAGACCTGGAGTTGAGCAACAAATGCGATCTTTCGACGCTCTAACATATGCTACAACCTTGTACTCTTCTTTGAATGATGCATATGTCAGTATTGAGGTAATCAAGACTTCTTTATACCTCGTTTCGTGGACAGACAATTCTTCAGATCTGAGATCAAGGTCTTTCCAACAGATGCGCGGGAGTAAGCAACATATCAGAACAAACCTAAAACCGCTCGAGGCCAAATTAAGAATTGATGAGAAAGCTTTGCTCGCTCGAAAATTTGCCTGTCTGGCTTGGTTTGAGTCAGGGGGGTTGGACATCAGGCCGGAGAATCTACTTGGTGTAATGGCTCTGGCAAACGGTGATTCAATATATGTTGCATCTGCATTGCTTGAAGATCCATCTATTGACACAAGCAAACAACCGATCCGGAGGGTTTTTGGTAACATTGGGCGGCCGGAGATTTGCCTACTCATACCACCATTGAATCCAAGAATCTCCGAACCAGACTTATCAGCATGGAAGCAGGTCAATCATCATATCTTCGATGGCAAACTACAGGACTGCTTCGCTAGTACTTCATTACATCTCACATTCACCGATTTCGAAATGCCGATAGATGTCGGGGCCCGTGGTCTTCGTGATCGGCAAGTAGTTCTATTGGAGTCCCTTGTGTCCATTGACGATCGCGGGAGGAAAGTCGGTGACTTGGACATTCTATCCATGCTGAACAATGATAGGTTTGCTATAGGGGTAACGTGCTCGCATGGAAAAGATATAACGGCAAAGAAGTTTCACAGAGAGGATTTGGTGTCCTTGGATAATTGGGACGAATTCATTGAGCTACAAGAAGGCGTGGCAGTGTTCCGTGCATGTGGCAATTGGCAGGCTCGCCTTGGTGCTGCTGTTGCAGGTATACAGACAGGGAGGCGGGTGCATGTACTTCCCAAAACGCCGTGTTTGTATTGCTTGGAAGAAGCGGCGAACAGCACAAATGCTGATATTCTAATTGTATAAATTCAGAATTTCTATATAACGGCTAGGTAAAATTCAAACGGAAAGCTTCGCATCTTGCGACGAAGGTTCTGTTGGATATTGTTTTTGGTGAAGGCTTTCTTACAAAAGTTTATGTTAGTTGCTATCTCAAATTACTCTTCACTTTACGTATCCTATGCCCAGTCTTCTCAAACTACTAATCTTAGCTGATACCGCTGATTGCGTCATAAAGTCTCAGCGGCCTTTGAAAACTCAATTCTTAAACCACTCAAACTGGGCGGCAGGTGATGGGATTGTTTCCTCAATATCCCGGTAGCCCTGCTACTGTTAGGATCACACAAACAGCACAGGATAATCGCCCAGAGCAATAGAGTGTTGATTTGGTGTTGATTCTTGTAGAACTTAGACGAATCGCTAACGCTCCCAGTTGTCTAAGGGAAGATATTTATAGTACGTGATGGGGGCAGTTACTTAGTCTTCAACAGGCATAATATTCATCGTTGAGAACTCAACATCCATTGAATGCCCCTCAACAACCCGAACGACAAACTGTTCATCAAGCGCAAAGAGCTCGCCTTCGGTATCATGTAGGCAGGCACAAGCGTCACTGGCGTAGCAATCCCCCTCGTCCTGCAATGGCTATTCGAAAGCTACAGGTACCACACTTCCCTACGAGCCCGAGAAGCTCGTGGACTTCATCACCACTTTCGCGTCGCAGAGGAGATCGATAGGCGCGTAGATATCTTCAGCATCGTCCTAGTAGAGCTTGCTATTGTATTTTACGGGTTGTTTATTTACCTGGACTCGTTGTTTCTGCGAAGTAGTTTATTACGACTTGGACGGGGCCTTGGATCGGCGGGGCGTTTAGCATTGGAAGTGGGGTTAGGTTACTCCCCTTAAATGAAGAGTAGACTCGACCCATTGGTATGACGATTACCATAAGTTTCTTTAATAATCACTCTCATTTGTTCCTCTATGCTCTACGAGGTCCTTGACAAGTTTATCCGCTGCGGAATAAACATTTGCTTTAGAGTTCATAGCGGTAAATTGTGCCCAATTTTCTCAAACAGCTTGCCTACCCGTCGAGCTCGGCATCTTTGGTACAACTATGTCCCAAAAGTCGTAGGAATGCCAGCCAATTCCAGCTCCAACATCAGGCTCTTCCACCTCTCACCCTCAATTCCAGGTCGCATAGGAAGGTTTTGACTCTTCAAATACATTACGACCGCTGTGTAGTCTCGAATTGCGCGTCGACCACACCACCATATGTCTTTGAAGCAGGACATATAACCAAGCCAGTACCCCATGATCCACAGTGCCCTTTCATCCCTCTTAAATAACAGTGCTCTAAAATCTCGCTGCACCTTTCCCAGGAAAAGAAGGCCTTTGAAGATGTTGCCAGGTGTTGTTTGGACGCGACGTAATCGAGCAAGGACTAAGAGTGGCAAGCGATAGACATCGGCGTCACACTGAACATCGCAGTCGCTTAAGGACCCTGGTCGGTTAAGTTCGAATGCTTCGATCCATGTCTGGGGCACATTGAACAGGTTGTGGTCCAACGGCGTAGTAGCCCAAGACTCTTGACTGACTCCAACGAAAATTGGTTCGACAGCTGGGATCGTGTATGGTAGATACATCTCCACATGTTTAAAAACTGGATACAACCCCGTTTGTAGCGTCAACCACCCTAGTCTGTCTTCATCAGAGCTGAAGACCCAAGAATCAAGTGGATTCACCGCGTCGTTGGTGAGGAGTGCGAAAGAGAGGATTATGAGAAGGGTGGCACTAAGCATGACCCCAGCCGCACGTTTCTGATTTAGCTCTCTGCTTGGTGTTTCAAGAGTTGTCTGGAAGTGCTTGAGCACCATGGACTGTTGGAAATGCTCGGCGATTCGATGCTGCAGAGCGTTTGCAGAGACATGCCGCAGATGGCATGCAGTTATAGCAAATATTGTGGATCGGACCAACGGGTCAGATGTCAACATGGCTTTGGCATTGTCGTTATGAAAGTGGAAGATCTCGTCCCAGTAATGATGAGCATGATGTAACAGGCAAGTTGCCGAAGTACCGTTCCTTTGGTTGGGAGGACTCAGAAAGGTGGCATTAGTGTTGAATATGGAGGGGCCAATCGCGCGGCTTTGAGTAGAGGTCAATGCCCATTGATTGAGCTCTTTCATAGCATTGTCATCTTGATTATATGCACACAGCCTGCCGTTACTTTTGCATCTGATGCAGATTGGCCGAGATTCGTCGCACTGTATTCAAATGTCAGCCGGAGTCGTCAGGCGAGGTAATACGACATACTTTTACTCTTTTTGCTCTACAAGCAAGACAGCCGGTTTTGGTCTTCTTATGCACCTTTCGAAATTTGTAATCTCGGGTTGTAGGATTGGAACCATGTAGTGGGATGATTTGAAATACACCTTGGCTTGCCCCGATAGCCATCTCTTAACGAGAAGAAATAGCAACAACTGGATTTGGATAGTTTAAATCACTAGACCAAAAATCGTAAACGAGGTGCAGCTGGAGTAATACAGGAGCTTACGATGCGCCTGAAGTGAGATCCTTTATAGTAGATGACCGCCGAATTTGGGCCGTCGCTCGCTACAAACTGGCAGGGATCAGTACCACATCTTGTCGCTTAGCTCGTTTGCCTCTTTTGGTTTAACCTTGCCCTAATGTAGAGGCCGAAGAGGGTTCACGTCCCAACCTTCAATAGTTGTGAGACCTAATTGAAGGTCTGAGTTAAGGGTATTTTTCTGGTGTATTCTGTTGAGTTAAGTTACTACAAGGAGAAACAAAGGTATATAAGGATGCCATGGTGCAACAAGTCTCCGGCTTTTGATCCCACATCTCCTCATTTATATTGGATTCCTGATACTAGAAATCAGTTCACAATTTTCTACGATGGCTCCTTCCATATTTCGACTCATCGAAAGACAATTCATTTTAGAGCCTCCAATCCCAACAACCTCCTTCAAAGGCAGAACCATTATTGTAACCGGAAGCAATGTAGGACTCGGGAAAGACGCTGTACGGCAAATGATCCTGCTTGGAGCCTCCAAAGTCATCATGGCTTGTCGAAATCTCGAAAAGGGAAATGCCTCTGCCAAGGAAATTCAAGCAGCAACATCTTGCCGGTCTCACATCATTGAAGTTTGGAAGCTTGACATGAGCGACTACTCTAGTGTCAAGGCTTTTGCAAACGAAGTGAACGAACTGCCGCGGGTGGATGCCGTCGTCCTGAACGCAGGCTTGGTCGCTAGAACCTTCCGAATGACAGAAGATAACGAAGAAACAATCACTACCAATGTGATTTCTACAGCACTTTTGGCCTTCCTTATGCACCCGATACTTCAGAAGTCAGCGAAGCAGTACGGAGTACCTACAAATTTGACTCTTACTGCATCGGGGCTGTACCAAAGCGCCAAGTTTAAAGAGCGAAGTGCCCCTCCTGGCAAGCTCTTTGATACGCTAAACGACAAGTCTAAGACAGACATGGGAGACCGCTACAAGGTGTCCAAGCTCCTTATCATGATAGCTATGCGAGAACTAGCTGCAATGTCTCCATACGAGTCTAGTGGAGTGACTGTCAATTACTTCTGCCCAGGGTACGTTGCCAACCTTTAATGAGCTCGAATACTCAAATGTATCACGTCGCTGATCAAAACCTTTATTTTAGGGGATGTGTGAGCGGACTTGCTCGTGAATTTTCATCACCATTAGCAGATTTTGTTATTAGATGTGTCATGCGAAAGACTGAAATCGGGGCACGCACACTCGTCAGCGGAGCGAGTTCTGAACCAGAAACTCATGGTCAATGGATGCCCGATTCCAAGGTGACGCCACTGGAAAGTCCTCTAAAGGGCGAGGAAGGAAAGGAACTTCAAGAAAGGGTCTGGACGGAACTGAAACAAAAACTGGAAGTGATCCAGCCTGGTATCACTGCGCTATCCTGAATTTCGGCAATGATGCTTTGAGAACGGGCTATGTGGTCCTTGAATGTCATCGTTTTATAACAGAGAATACAGTCTGAGAAATTCATTCTCGTTACAGAGCAGACAATTAGGGCGCTCTCACGTGTGTTGTGAGCTTAGAAATAAGATACGAACTTCAATTCACCCCATAAAGTAGCTTGAACGATCTTTTAAATACCAGGCCTGGTCCTACTTGATAATTTGAAGCCCATAGCCGATGCTAGATGGCTCGAAAATAACAGTTGCAATTACTGATCGTGTTTGCAACTATTCTTAACCGTGCATTCTAGCTATTATTTAATGATTCTAGACGAATAGTTATAGCGCTACATAAGATAATACCCGTAAGTTTAGTTTTTGCGAAAATTTATTTTTGGTTTCCGACCTTACCTCATCATCTGGCGGCCATATTCAATAGATGCTTCAATCTTGCCAATTTGGGAAGGTTGCCCAGTTCAGGGATTACGGAACCATCAATATTAGGGACCACCCCCCAAAACCTTCCAGGCTTGGAAGACCCCAGGATTGCAATACAATGGAAATTCACCACCGCATGCCTTTTCTTCGTGTAAGTAATTCACAGAGCAATAGCCTTTTCCTACAGATATTACTGCCAACCCACTTCGCCGCTGGTCAGAGCTTTTTGCCAAGTCTGATTCTCTCAAACCGTATTCCACGGTCGTGGCTCGCGACGTCTTACTCTCATCACGAAAAACCAACTCTCCATCAAAGTTGTACGGCCAACGCATATTATCGAGATGTCTTTCTTACAAGATTTCGACTTCTTTGCCCCTCAACCCTCTGGTCGGGCTGCTGATAATGCCCCTCAGCCGCAAGTCAATAACTCCAACCAATCTGTCTATGACGCCGTTTTCAACAACGTCAGCGCTCCGAGAGAGGCGAACGTGGATGGAGACAATGACGAGAAACAAAATAAACGGCAACGGAAGTATGTGCCCCGAAAGCGTGACACTGGCCCGCTCCGCGAGCTTCAAGAAGGAGATGTAAACCTCGACAACCTCTGGGATGAAACCCCATTCCTAGAGCGTGATCACATGCCCCCTCCTGAGAAAGTATACAACAATGTGAACGAAGCCATAGAAGGTGTTCAAGCCTGGGCAAAGGATCACGGTCTCGCATATTCTAAGCAGAAATGGTCAAGGGGACGACGTGCTCGCCTGTACATGACCTGTCATCGTAGCGGCGCGCATCGCGATACCCACAACGTAGGTGAACACCGTAAGAGGAAGGTCAAGACACAGAAGACCAACTGCCCAATGGGGTTTTTCATCGTTGCTGTCGACAATCTGAACCCGGAAAGTTCACCGTGGCGTGTCAAATGGTGCCTGAATCGAAAAACAATTGTCCATAACCATCCTCCCGAAAAGGACAGTTATAATCTCGCTGTGCATCGCAGAGCGACCCGGACAGATGAAATGAGGGAAAAGTTGCAGCAGATCTGGCCCCTTGCCAAAGGTTCTAGAGAAGCCCATCAACTCGTCAAAATAATGTTCCCAGAATCGCAATGGACGTTCTCCGATGTCAGGAATGAGTACCATACGTACATGAGGAAGAATCCGGGGGCAGCAAAGGATGCGCCTCCCGAGGACCAGGTTTGATTATGAAGCCATGTTGGCATCAGCCATCATTCGTCACCAACAGCAGCTACCCAATTGTCGACGACTAGCCTTCGCTTGGGACGGCGCTGAGCATCAGATACGAGATTGTACGATATCCAGACAGAAGCAGGATATGACAGCGACCTGGGGATCGCGGTCCGTTCCTGAACTGCCTATCACCTGCAAGGCAATACAGCGAAGGTTCCTATTGTCAGAGCCAAGAATATTCCGAATTTCCTTGCATATATATATATATGATTGTTGGATGATGAAACTTTCAATGTCGTCTGCAATGTAGGGACGATTTTCGTAGTGAAATCTGGACACACAATGCTATAGAAACCCCCAATCTAGCTCATGCAGGTAGGTTGACCGCATCGTACAGCTAACTTCATGACTTACAAAAGCGAAAATTTTCAATGGAATGAGCAAACGCAGTTGGCGTGAGGCAAGGTCTTTACGCTGATTGTTCCGCTTTCGGTAGATTTCGCGCCAAGTAATTAGCTATCTGTACCTACACTGTATTTCAGTCAATCATTGATAGTGTATCCCATACGTCTTTTACGTATTGCAATATGTCACAAACTATTTTCTTATTCCCTGTACCTAAGCAGAATGTTGCATTATCTTGGTCCTGTATACAAACATCTTACTTCAGGTTCTGCATGGGCAACCTGACTATATATATCTCACAATTACCTTAGTACCGAACTATTACTCTATGTTTTGCTTCTGTAGCTTGTATTCGACTTTTTTAACAACCAAGCAGGAGGCGACTAGTTCAACAGATGGAAGCTGCCGTGGTTTGGTACACACGTTAAACGCCGGTTAAGACTGTCAAGCCTGAATATGCATTTATCAATCCTAATAGTTTATCTCTAAAATGTGCATAGAGTTGATGATTTGCCGAAAGAAACTTTGCGGCTTATCTATGCGAAAACTGGTTTTTTGCATTGTTCGGTACTGTTGTCTGGTGGAGCTGAGGAACTTGCCTAATCGGGTAGCTTCTCTGTTTTCCGTTGGTCACTGCCGCAATTGTCTTGTACGACAGTCGTGTCCGTCGTGTCCGTCGTGTCCGTCGTGTCCGTCGTGTCCGTCGTATCCGTCGTATCCAACTCTCGTGTTGGGCTTTCATCCACAATTGCACAACAAGGCCATACAACAAATCCATGAGGTAAATAAATTCTTCTCTATGTAGTGTGATTAGCTCTCACTAGTTTGCCGCTTTAAAAATTCACAATCTAGTCAATTACTCAGAAAACAACAGCATCTTGGCTCAAACTTCCAGAATGGGAAGGTTGTAAACATGTCCATCGATCGCTGGGATCACCCCAACCCAGCGCCATAGACCACTCGGCCATTTTCACTTCTGCGGACAACTACGGCCAACGCCAGCGTGTATAACGAAGTTTGAATTGTATAAAGGATGTAAGGAGATAAATTCTATGTAATGGATATCTGCGCGCTTGAGTTGTCTCATTAAATATAGGAAAAGAGCAAAAGCTGGCTGAATATACCAAGATAGGCAGGTCGTCAGCATGCCCGTCGATCGCTGCGACCACCCCAACCTGGCGCCTTAACCACTCGGCCATTTCCACTTCTGCAGACAACCACGACTAACCCCAGCATGTATAATGAAGTTTGAATTGTGCGAAGAATGCAAGGAGATGATATCTATGTAATACGTGTTTGCGCCCTCTGGTTGTCTTATTAAATTGCGATGAAAAGAGCAAAGCTAGGTGAATATACCCGAATAGGCAGGTTTTGATTTTCCCGTTGATCACTGCTGTGACCATCTGTTCACTAATCACCCATGCGCAGACAAAGACTGTCAAGTCATCCACTGCACCTGGCGAAAATCACCACGCTACCTTGGAGATAAATGCAAATTCGATGTAAGTTGCTATTAACAAGGACAAAAATACATCTGAACTAATGAAGCCTAAAGGATTTCATTGCAGCGCAAGAGAGAGAATTGAGAGCACAACATGTCGATGAAACTACCTAAATAGGCAGATTCTGTGAAATCCATTGATTGCAGTCCTCTGAGCGAACCCGATAAACCAACTTTTCCTGCCAAGACTCGGAGACGCATCTTTTCTCCGCGGGCACCACGACCATCCAAGCCAAGTATAACGACAACATACACAGATAAAAATGTAAGAATATACGGAAAGGCAATAAATAACTATAAAGTGCATCGCCCTCTCTATCATAATCCAGTAACCCAGCTCGCACCCTTAACACAGAGCAAGCAGCCCAAACTACCTAATACAGTAAGTATCCAAACATCCATCGATTGCAGCAGCGGCAGGCCTCCAACTTAACCACCCCACCAGATTGGGCAGCAAGCATGCCTAAATAGGAAGGTTTTGACCAAACCATCGATCACTGTGCACCCAAATCACACCCGTTCCCACTCGATCCCGCCCACTAGCGCCCTGCTACAGGTACCACATGACAATGCATGAACAGTGTTTACGTATGTCTCTTAATAGCACCTAAAAGAAGAGGATATATATTATATCATTCGAAAGTTAGATAATATATATACTTTTTCAGAGATATTTATCTTATAGCCCCATTCGGGAAGACATCACGTGATGCTAGTCCAAATTTGGAAACTACTGTTCATACAGGCCAGGCATTACTATCACCGTGTCAATGAAATAAGGAGCAGACAATATCAATTCCACTCTGAGGAGGACAAGCGGAGGCAGGGAAGTCCTCCATTGTTTGCGTCACTTACGGGACAGGCAGCCACCGGTCGGAATCTCAGCTCAGCCGTGTAAAGCCACTGCCTCAAGCCGTCACTACAACCAGTTTCACAACAGCACGGTCAGGTGTCAGCTGAATATTAAAGCAGGGCTTACATTCGGCCTATCTCCTTCGACTTACATCAGAAGCTGAATCCCGACCATAGAATTGTTTGCCTTGATCGACATGTATCATTCCAATGGAAGTCACCATTGGTGAGAGACGAGAAAACTGGGTAGCAGTATGAAGTCATCTCCAAAAACCCCGTAACGGGGAACCTAATGTAGTTCCCACGAGCCGAATAGCTCTTATCCATTTGTAGAACGAAAGTTTACAATCGCCGTGATTTTTTCCCAGCTCAGTGGAGATTGGCGAATCAGCACTTACGAATCGAAGCCACAGCCGCCACCAAGAGCGAGATCATGAGGATCCAGATGGCAGGAACATGTTCATGAACACCCCCGGCTTCCACAATTGGTCTTCCCCACTCAGCTCAGCTCGCGCTGACGAGTAAGCTGGGCAACGTCTAACTCGGGATCCTGCAAAGCTGCAGCTCAATCATTGACATGCAATCATATCACAGTCCCTCTTCAGCCAGCCAGGAAGCCGTGCTTCAGCTGAGGGACAATGCATTCACCGGCCACTTCGAGTGAAAAGTAAAAGAGACCTCATATCCTCCTCTTGAGATGAATCTGTTCCTTTCTTCCAGTACACTGACATCTTTAAAACGAGGCTAGTGAACTTCATCATTTCATAATAGCCTACCATGCTCGTCGAGCAGTTCTGGACTGCGGTTTCGTGTCTTCTTAATTTCCTTACGATCTCCCCTTTCAGCAATGGCCCTGTAGATGGGGTCCAGCAGCTTCCTCTCTTTGAACAGGATTTACACGCCAATGCCAGGCCAGGACCAATCTTCCGACCACCCGGTCGTCTTCGCAGAGGCCACAATGCTGAATTCCAATGTGACTACACAGCCATGACAGGCTGGACAAACTGCTCCACCCCCGACAACCGTGGATGCTGGCTTAAGAATAAGAAAACGGGAGAAACGCGCGACATCTACACCAATTACGAACTCGAATCACTGACTCCAGTGGGCATCGTCCGCAATTACACTCTTAATGTGAACAAAGCTGGCAACATCAATGTAGACGGCATGGACTTTGTCGGCGGTTTCATGTTCAATGATAAGTACCCTGGACCCTGGATCCAAGCTTGCTGGGGTGACACTCTTTCTATCACTGTCAATGTTGACCCTGAATTTGAGATGGGAACTAGTGTGCACTGGCATGGTCTCCGGCAGTGGAAGACCATGCATATGGATGGTGTTCCAGGCATAACACAATGCCCTATCGCACCAGGCAGCTCATTTACGTACCGATTCAGGGCGATGCAGTACGGTTCTTCATGGTACCATTCGCACTATTCTCTCCAGTACGCAGATGGACTTTTGGGACCATTGGTGAGTTTCCAGCAACATCTTTGCAACAGCTGCTGACCTCAACGTTCTAATAGACCATCCATGGTCCAAGTTCAGATAACTGGGACATAGCACCAGCAAAACCATTATTCATCAGTGACTGGAGCAAGTTTTAAATTCCCTTCAATAATAATAACTACTGACAGGTGCAACGCAGGCCACAATGTAGCAACCACCACCAACGCCCAAAGCTTCCGAACAGTTCTCCTGGGAGGAATCGGCAATCTGACAAGAAGCTACCCAGGCACCGAGGCAACTGAATTTCATGAGCCTTTCACACTAGACTTTGTCAAAAAGACAAGGTACCTCCTTCGCATCATCAATGTCGCCTACGACTCCACCTTCCTCTTCAGCATCGACAACCACAGCTTCACTGTCATCAGCGCCGACTTCGTCCACATTAAACCCTACAAAACGAATTCCATTGCCGTTGGAATCGGCCAGCGATACAACATTATCGTCGAAGCTGATCCTATCAACTCCAAGGCAACCGATTTCTGGATCAGAACTCATGTTCTTAACGGGCGTAACTGTCATACAGGGAATCCCCCTCCTGGCCCCGACTACATGCAAACAGGAATAATCCGCTACAATCCCTCTAGTAAAGCCGATCCCAAAACGACTCAATGGTCCAATCTCAACACTACGTACTGCAGAGATGAGCCCGCATTCACGCCTATAGTAAAATGGAATCCCAAACCCCCTGCCAACCCCAGCGAACCCAGTCGCATTGTTAAGTTCGGTGCAGCTACTGACCCCACAGTGCCGAATCCTGGTCTGTTCTCTTTCTTGACACCTGATGAGTTGAATGCAAATCCACAAATCAGAGTTCCCCTGAGAATTGACTGGCAGAACATTACGTTCCTCAATCTCGACAATGAAGACGGGTGGAATGCCTCATTTGTTATTTTGCCGGAGCAGTACGAGGAGACGCAGTGGGTGGGTTTACATTTTTTATTCTTGTCTACGAGTCTCATATATGTTGACTAACTTACCATCTCTAGATCTACATAGTCATGACGAATCCGAATGATGGCCAAGGCCATCCAGTACGTCAACCCATCCATCCAAAATAACCTGCCCCAATTAATTTGCTAATGATATCCAACAGATCCACCTCCACGGCCACGACTTCGCCATCATCGACGCCGCCCCTAACAAAGCCTTCGACCCCTCCATCCCCCTCCCCTTAAAACACAATCCACCCCGCCGCGACGTAGTCTTCCTCCCTGAAGACGGCTACGTAGTCATAGCCTTCAAATCCGACAACCCAGGCGCATGGCTCTTGCATTGCCACATCGCGCGCCACGCGTCCATGGGCCTTGCCATGCAGGTCCTCGAAGATCGAATTAGCGCGAATGAGATTTGGCCGCGGGGCGTGTCGCCGGCTTGGAATAGAGCCGAGGATCTGTGTGAGGAGTGGAAGAGCTGGTGTGGGGAGACGGTGTACGGGAATTGTAGTAACTTGCATATTCAGGATGATTCCGGAATTTGAGGAGGAGAGGGGGTAAGGGTTGAAGGGAGAAAATGGTGGTGGGTTTGGTGGTTAGGGATTTAGGTACGCACATATGTACTCGAGCGGTTCTGTTAGATTTTACGCAAGTACGGCGCTGGAAGGGAAGGCTTTCTTTGAGTACACGTCCTCTGTTGACAGATTGGTATACGTAACGACTGGTTCTATTCATATTTTGCTTGGAGAGACACTCCTTCCCAACTTATTCATGTATGAATCAGTAACAATCCCTGGTCAAATCTACAATCTCCTATTTCCACTACCACACATCATCACCATCATACACTACACCAAGGAAAAACAAACAAACAAGAAATCATAGAATCGAACTTGATTTTAATTATAATTACATTAAACATATCACATAAATAATCCAGTCCAACGGACATCATAATGGTCCATATAATCTACACAAACATATCCATATCATCCATACCATCACATCCTACACAAGCAACACTCCCAACGCACCCGCAAGAACGACAAGCGACCACGAAACCACCGCCACCGATGATCCTCGCCCTGTGAATTCCGGCGGCGCGGACCCGGAGCTAGTTTGTGTCGAGTTCGACTGGCCTCCTGGTGATGTCGTTGTTGTCGTAGCGATTCCGCTAGATCCAGGGCCGGAGCCGGGAGCGGGAGCGGGTTGAGGGGCGCCGCTTGGGTTCGGTGAGCCGGGGGCTTGGGGATCTTGTTGTTGGGGGTTGGATGGGTCTTGATTGGGGGTTTGAGGGGTGGTGGGGTCGTTTGGTTGTGGGTTTGGATTGGGGTTGTTTGGATCCGGGTTCGTTTGAGGGCTTGGATTGGGGTTGTTTGGATCCGGATTTGTCTGAGGATTGGGGTTGGGGTTGTTTGGATCTGGGTTTGTTTGGGGGTTCGGATTATTTGGATTTGGGATTGGTTGTGGGTTGGGGTTATTGGGATCCGGATTTGGCTGGGGAATTGGCTGAGGATTGGGATTGTTTGGATCCGGATTTGGCTGTGGGTTTGGCTGTGAGTTGGGGTTATTAGGATCCGGATTTGGTTGAGGATTAGGCTGTGGGTTGGGGTTATTAGGATCAGGATTAGGTTGAGGGTTTGGCTGTGGATTCGGCTGAGGGTTTGGATTTGGCTGAGGGTTGGGCTGGGGATTTGGCTGGGGATCCGGCTGGGGGTTTGGCTGAGGCTGGGGATCCGGTTGCGGGTTTGGCTGAGGATCTGGCTGAGGGTTTGGCTGAGGGTTTGGCTGGGGTTCAGGCTGGGGCTCTGGCTGTGGCTCCGGTTGTGGCTCCGGCTGTGGCTCCGGCTGTGGATCAGGCTGAGGCGGCGTAGTAGGTCCTGGACTCGGAGGATCCTGAGTCTGTCCCGGCACAGGAGGTACACCACCGGTAGTCGCAGGATCTGTGGGGTCCGGAAACATTCCAGAAACCGTTTGCAAAGCCCTAGGCGGATCAGGCACACCATCGAACTGCGGAGCACAATTCGCCCAGGCAGGATCCTCACCCCTGACCTGCGATGGTACAGCCAGATTCGGGAAGAAGGACGCAGTGATGAGCTCGACGAATTCAAGAGTTGCAAAACGTTCCTGGCACTGGTAGGCTGAAGCTGGGAGGTCGCCAACTAGGTCCTGGAAGTTGTACGGGATAGGTGTAGCTCCAATGACCCTTCGGGGCCGTCTTCCTTCGACCCTGTAGCCGCACATGGAAGAGATGTCGCTTGACGATACCTCGACTAAGCGACCGGTGTGAACGCCACCAACAGGGATAGTGGAGAAGTAAAGTCGGTTCTGATATTCGCACAGCTTTGACGCAGACACCATCTCGTACCGAAGATATGCTTTATCCTGCCAAAAGGTAGTCGAGTTGATAACAACCGGCACGTGGGGATGCGAGTATATATCCACTGAATATTTGTCGAATCCGGGCCTTGTGTTTGCACACACGTCGCGGGAGGTAACTGGGGGCGGAAAGTAGATCAGCTCAACATGGTTGGCGCCAATCGTACACTGCGCTGCTGCGCATTGAGCTTCGTCAATTGTCTCATCAATAGGTTCTGTGCAGTTTGGCATCATTGGCCTGTTGAGTGCTCCCCAGTTCCAAGTCAAAACCTGCTCTCCACCTGGTGTAAGGGTGGTTTCTCCGAACGCGTTGACGGCATCCGATATGCTGTATACGGACCCCACAGCTGCATATCGAGTTCCATGAAGAGTTAGTGCGGGCAGAGCACCTGGTGCTGGAGTGATCAGAGGAGTTGACTCGCCGTTGACTACAACTGACGTTGGCGGCGACGCGAGGGATATGGTGAGAACATTAGTGGCCGTCCACTCTTCGTTGCGGCTTGAGATGGACGATCCAAAGTAACTCCATACTGCGGGACAGTCTTCTTCTTTGATCGTACAATTTTGCGGAGGTGGCGCGCCAGTCCATGTGGGATAGTCATTCAGTTCCTGAGTAATGGTCTCGACAATTGTAATAGGTGTTGGCAAAAGAGTTGTAATGTTGCCGGCTTCAGACTCGAACCGAGGGAATCCATCACACAACGTAGTATAACTGCCGTTTGTCGGCTCCACGAGTCCAGTGCTTATAGTTCGTGTCAACTCAACCGTCTCTGTCCAGCGCGTCTGATGCTCCTGACTCCACATGCTCGTCATGTGACTATACGACCAATACTCTGAAAAGCACTGAACCGCTTCGTTGGTGATATTGGTGCCATTGGCAACACGGAGGCTTGGAGCACTGGTAGTCGCCGGTGACGTCGACGTGCCTGTTGCTGAACTTGTCGCAGAAGTCGAGGTTGTGCCATTGCCTTATGCTTGTAGTTAGCTAGAATACCTATGGTGCTCAACAGTGAACGATCCAAGTCTTACCAAAAGAGCCCGCAAGGGCAAGCGACCTGATGATGGAGCTCATATTGACAGTCTCCAACTATACCACAAACCTAGAGGCACCGTAGTAAAGCGCACGCACACGCTTTATTGATGCTGTTGCTTCGAGCCTTCACACGGGGCGATGAACGAAAGTCAGTGGGCAGCAAAGAGCCATAAGTTCCCGTGTGACTGATTTCCCTTATACGACGCAGATCGCAAGGCCCCGTTCGATTATTTCTGGGCATTATGGCAGAGTCAGGTCATACACATCGACACCATTGCACAAGTGCTGTTAGGCTTTCCTGTGCCTGCGCCAATACGAGCAATGCCCCTGGAAAAGCCCAAGCCACTATTCCTTAATAAAAACCGTGGTGATGCCCAGAATCAACGGTGCTTTTATTGACTGGGTGCGCCACAGCTTACGGCTAAGGCGCTATGCAGATGCTGCCTTGGATCTCTACCAGGGAAATGTTCCTGTTGGAGGCATACGTGTGGTAGCCGGTATGGTAGCCGGTATGGTGATTGACAGGTGTGCAGTATGGACTTAATAGGTAACAGCGCAGGGGGTTGAGAGCTTGGGGATGCCGCATTATCCAGATTTGGTGTTGCTTTGACCGTAATGGGCGAACGCATAAGTACAGTATCCACAAACCTTACCAATTACAAACATTCCAAACTTCCATCAAGAACGAGAAGGATTGTAATGCAAAGGTTAGTGGCAGAAGTACCTACTTCAACAACGTTCGACTCTTCTCTACCCTCATTTCCGGATTTTTTCCCCGGCGCCACGAGGAGGGATTGCCATGCGACACCCGTTACCAGGCTTCGAAGCCGAAAGTCTTGTTTACAACATCCCCTTAATCAAATTCTCTTGGCAAAGGAGCTGCTTCTGATAATCTGATCGCAGCGAAGTCTATATATATATACACACCCCCGCGCTGTTCCGTAGGTTGGGTTGACACAACTCTGTTCATATTAAAGGAGCATGTTCAAAGCCATCGAAACAGCCGCTCATTCTGGGAAAACACTCGCATCTTCCAACGGCCGTAAGCTTACTCTCTGCATCACACACGCAATACCCTCATCTATTTGATCCGCGGATACGAGGACAGAGTACGCCGGTGCAACAATAAGCGCCCAAGGCTGATACAGGCCGAACACGTGTGACCCATATGTGCGGGACCTGTGATGAGAGCCTCCCGTCCCGTTGACTGCAGGACTGTACTTGTACTCAAATAGAGCCGTGGCCAGGGGCTAGAGCCAACCTAAATCCTCTCGACGGGCGGTTAAGGCTGTTAAGGTTATATGTACCTCAAAAGGCCCAGAAACCAATAAAGTTGCTTCCCGTTTCCCGTCCGCCTAACTTTCTTTCGTCCTTGCACTAGACGAAAGCCAGGCGAAGCCAACAGAGCTAATAAGTGCTAACCCCCAAAAGCTTATTTCCGGCCCTTTTTGCTCCTCGCCATGGCTGACTACCGAGTCATACCGTACCTTGTTTTCAAGCCGCGTTTTTCTTGGCCAACCCAGTTACTCCTAGTAGAAGACAATATCTTGGCTCGAGGTATGGGATTAGTGTACTTACTGTTACTGTACGTAATGCGGTTCTGGAGCAAGGCAAGGACTGTCATACCAATCTCTGTCTGCTTGACCGAGCGCACAAACCCTTCATCACACGTCGGTACTCTCGGAAATCGGATCTCGGATAGCTTCCACCAGCCGCCTCTATCACTACCGTGCTCTACCAAGTAACCGCTCCACCTTTTTTTCAGAAAGAATGCAAATGGCAAAAGCGGAATATTGGCTCCTCTCGGCTGCTGACCTCCGCGCCCAATGACCATAAACGATAGAATGAATAATATCCCGGGCTCAGATATTCCACAAACCATGGGGAAAAAGCCGGTAAGAGTGAAGATGATTGTTCAAATATACGAGGGCAGGGTGGCAGCAAAGGCCAAATAATCAGATGTGGTATAGTACATAAATTAAATGCGCCTTGTACCAGAAACACTGTATGTCTGTTTCGGTTTTGTTTTCCCCTCCTCAACCCTTACCGAAAGCCAAAAAGAAGATATAACACGAAACCTATATATATCGCTTTAAGTATATATAACTCTCACACATAGAAATACTAACAAGTATGGGAAAGCCAAAGAAGAAACAAATAACTTTTTATGGGCACTTTTGTTCGCCCCTCCCTCCCCGAGGAAACGCCATGCAATGCAGATGAAAACCGTTTGGTTGACAACACAACCGAAATAATCAAAGATCCATCCACACAGCACTAAACCTCCCAAACTTTTAAGGTTCGCCGAAGCGCGGAAAACTAAATGATGATGACAATCCAGGGTATCTTGGCAAATGCTCACAGTAACACCGGCGAATGATCAGGCACACCAAGGTATGAATCAGTGCTTCTAGACCGCAGCCTCATGAGAGCTACTGGAAATGCTACTTCGGCTCGTGCTCTGTGTGATGAAAGTCGCAACGCTGGTCCGGTTGAAAGGCGTTGCGCCATTTTGGTCTCTTGAGGGTGGGCTTGATGGTCCATGGTTGGTCGAGGGAGACGATGGGGCTGGTGCTGGTTGAATATCGTGGGCGCCGTATCTTTCGCGAAGGCGCTTGATCTCGCGAAGTCGATTACGCCATGAAGAAACAGATTCGCCTCCTTCACGAATAAACCAAACTTGAGAAAATACGCTCGCGTTGATGGCTATGAGGCGGCAGTAGGCCGCAAGATGTTTCCCGCAAAGAATTTTCGTTTCTACTGCAGGAGAAATGTCTGGAAAGCCGGGTTTTGAGAGGACTTGCACCTTGTAGTAACGGTTTTTGCCATCCGGATCGGAATCCAAGCGGCGATCTACGAACGAAGCGCGTGACTCTGGTGAAATCACGATGTGTACGTAGTTGAAGGCTGACGGGAATGTGTCGAAATTGTAGGGAAGGCCAGAGTCATTGAAAATGATATTCACAAAGTCGTTGCCAATATGGCGTTTCTTGTTAGGATAGGTCATTTCGTCATCACGATTCGTGGGCATCATGGTGGTGATGTGATACACCAGCTCAATACATCGATCACGCCAGGCATAAGTGAACTCTCCATCCATATTGTCCCTTGTGTCGAGGCCTCCAGTATTGAATTTGGCACCTTTGAGTGGGCACAAGGTGCCTAGATCGCTGATGAAAGACGTATATGCGGGCGAGCCAATGTCGTTCATCAAAATCTCCCGTTCATGCGTCTGGCCTTCACCGATATATATGACACCGATTTTGTAGCTGTCTACTGTAGCAATCCGATCAAACGCGGTAATGGCTCGGCGTGTCATGTCGTCATCGGGCAATGGGATCGGGGGGTCCAGCAGATTTAGAGGCGCATAATACGTCTGGAATATATCCTCGGGAAGAATGCCCACGTATGAGGAGGTATAGAAGGCTTCTGATGCGAGCCCGACTGTAAGAGGAACTTGATGGCGAGGAGGCGGACCAAGAAGAGGTCGGACAGAAGAAAGTCGGGTACCACACTATAGAACAATTAGTATCAGGCTGAAGCGTAATCGGCTAGCGGTAAATGCTTACAGGTCTGCGGCTTGTTGCAAGGGACAGACCAGTTCGGGCTGCCGTTTCTATCGTAATCAAACTATGTCCGAGTATCCAAGACTTTTTCCAAACTTCGCCATCGCCAGGTTTGAAAAAATTGGGATCACGCGTAGTCTCATCGCGATCAGTCCAAGCGACGATATTCATCATGTCCACAATGACCTGTCCTTGCTCTTCTATAACCTGCCTCCCAGAACTATCTGTGTATAGCAAGTTCTTGGTGATCCAAGGAATCTGTTTGGGCCGATCATCCAGCTTCAATCCCATGAACCAAAATGCAATGACATGGTATGCAAGCGAATATAAGTATTGGGGAAGATCATCCGCCGTCGACTTTTGCTTTCTTGCGAAATGCTCCGGCGAAGTTGCCGATTCTCTTGAAGATAGTGAGGGACCACTGTGTCTCAGGGTGCGATGGCCACCTTGTGTTGTATTATGTATAGGAGGTCGGTCTCGCTGATCCCGAATATGCTGCAAATAACGGAAGCTGACCCCAAAGACCATTTTGAACTCGTCCTCTCGGAAATTCTTGTATAATTCGGGCATCCGCGCTAAAGATGTGAGAAACTCTAAGATGTGGATTGCGGTCGCCGGCTTTGTAACAATCTGTGACATTTTCTGAACGATACTGTCGAGCGATTTGCTCACAGAAAGCGGCATTTCGTGGCAACAGACGGATAGTGCGTGAATGCACCATTTGGATGTCCTGTCCCATTGCACAATTCCCTGTAGGAAGGATTTGACCAGGTCATCTTCCTCGCTTTTCTCAAAGTGATCATGGTAGCTGATAATAACGGTGAGTATATGGAATAGACAGACGGCCACGTCCGCCTTCTTGAGAAGTGTATGTGGCGGTGGCTCTCGGAAGCTTGAGTTTCGGACCTGCTCACACAAGACACTCCGTAGCATTCTTAGTTGCGCGACGCAGCTTCGCACCAGTGACTGGTTGGATAATTGCGGACCAAGGTGGACGAGCACGTAACTGTAAAGTTCCCAATCCGGGGACTTTTGAAGCAAGGAGATGACCAGCTCAAGCCAAAGTGTCACTTCCATGTCGAGAACATCCTCGCTTAAGGGATATTGCTCAGCGTCAATGTGGGAAAAGACAACACGACTAGACTGAGGGGAAGGTTCCTCTGGTAATCCCTTCGGTCCAGGGTACATCCAAAGGGGAGGAATGGGTTTTGCTGACAGCCGACCGCTTGCCGCCGTGATACGGCCAGTGTGTCGGTTGAGAGATGAATGAGGACTGGAGCCGGAAGTTTTGCGTTGGTCACGCCACGATGATAGATCTTCGGATATCCTTTGGTCGGAAAGCATGCTTTCTTCCAGCCTTTCTGACGTGATAGCAGTCTCCTCCGTCCGGCATAGCTCTGCAGCTATCCTTTCACCTTCTGATGAGGCACTCACGATCAGCGAGAAGCCCGAGTCAGCGCGTAGGCGGAAGAGTAATTTCAGAGCAGTCAGTCGAGCATCGCTTTCATATGGCTCTCCCCCAGCAATGTGGCGTAGAATTTCGTATAGCATGCGTGTCTTTCGCGCTGAGTGCCGTACACTGCGGATGAAAAGGCGAACAAATGCACTAGAGATGACATTACATGCAGACCCTAGATCTTTACTAGATTTGGCGACAGGAGGTGACATTGTCCAAGATGGTGAAGCTATTATTGAAGTCTTCCCGGTCTGTTGAAGCCTTCTATACAGTAAAGATATCGTGTCTGGGAAGCTGGTGTCTGATGCGCGATCGGCGACATCCACTGCAAAATCGACAAGCTCGTGCAGGACGGCAACGTCCTCTTCTGCATCGATGTTGTTCAAAAGAAGCGCTCCGCACTGTAGTACAGCGTCGCAAGGACATAATTTCTCTACCGTATTATATGTCTCGCGAAGAGACTTGATTGCTAAGATGCGAAGAGAACGTGGCCTGGAGCTGTCTTTGAGAATACCAGCCACGAGTCGGCGGCATGATTCTAGCCAATCCCCATTGGAGGGGTGGAGATACCGCTCTTCAACCAAATAGTTGATCATATTTTCGGCAGTCGAATCGCTCAGACGGTGAGGAACGCGCATGAAAAGCTCCATGACGGCAGATTTTTGAACGAAGTCCATGGAACCGCTAATATTATCCAGTTTGACTAACACTTGGAAGATGCAATCGTCTGTGTTTCTCTGTACTATCTCGGCTCGGGCTGGGGTAGAGGGCACATCATGCTGAGGTGCAAGTTCCGTGTCATGATCACCACTTGTTGATGGAATCGAAGCGGGGCCAGCAGAAGTACCTAAGAGGCACAGTCAGTTAAAGTATATCTTTCGCCGATCAAGCTACATACCAGCCGTGTAGGAGCCGTTCTCCTGTATTGATGGGGTCCTCTCGCGTGGAATTCTTTCTGCGGCGGATGCGGAGTCCGTCGCGAATGCGCTTCTCGCCCGCACACGATCATCATCACGCTCAGCACATGTCCGGATGATGCCAATGAGGTCGCTCCAGTCCGCTTCGTGGAGAAGCTTGTTCCTCATACTCTTCTCATCTAGAATCGCATCAATCAGGTTGATCACAAATTCTTCTTGCGTCTTGTGTTCCTCCTTTATGGATGATTTTAGGGCAGGAAAAAGCAGAGAAATGGGAACTTTAGGCAACCCATTTCGGCCATCCTCAAGCAATAGTTGCTGGAGGACTTGGATCGTACCTCTGTACAAACTGAATTGGCGATTCTTTCTGGTTGGGCCATCAAGGAGGGTGTGTAAAAGGGATTGAACTGCAGCCTGACCGACGTGCGATTTGAATAGGTTGCTCAAAGTGTTCCACGTTTGATCCTGGAGACTGACGATCTGGCGATGGATTGCACATAGAATTTCTAGACATGGTCTGAGCGTTTGAGGGGGAACACGAACATAGGTGATGATTGTGTCAAAGAGTCTGATGCAGTTGTGGATGTCGGTTTCCTGAGTTGTCTCCTGGCAAATGGACATGGACTTCTTGAGGAGCATATCTAGATGGTCGTCGCTGAAAATCTTGGAATTGAACTTGCACACATCAATGGCATACTGGAATAGAGCAGCCAAATTTTCAGCTTCCTGGAGCGGCTGATTGATGCTCCTCTTGCCACTCGACTTTCGATTTGCGGTGAAGGCCTCGCGGCTGGCCTTGAAGCATATATCCAAAGCTTCCAAGATAAAGGGTGCTATGAACGATCCACAAGCCTCGACGTCCCTTCCGCCCTTGGTCAGGGTGGTTATAATTCGAAGCCGTCTGTCAAAGAGGCGGTCGGTCTTGCGGAGCACAGCAGCATCAAAGAAGACATTGCGCTCGACGGACGTGAGCTTGGGAAGAGCGACGAGCCCTTTGAGAAGCAGGTACCCCACTTCGGCCACCTCGTCTGGCTGTTCGGGAAGGAGCATGTCGCTGGCGGCAGACCACATGCCCAGCACATTCTGCACGGAATATTCTTGAAGAACCTTGTTAATTTGTTCTACAGCTGCAGCCCGCTCGGCGAACGGGTGGTCGCTTTGCAGCTGGACAACCAGCTCCTCCAGCTCGGGCGGCCCTCCCAGCACCTCTCTGCCATACTTGTGGCCGGCTACTTCTGTGATGCGCTTCAAGGCCCCATCCGCCGAGGGCATACTGGCGATGGACTCTGGCCGGTGGGATCCCAGGGATGGGGTGCGCGCGGGGGTGAAGGTAGTGAAGGTAGTCGAAGAGGTAGAGGGTGGGGGAGTTGGGCTCTTCAGTCGCCCCTGGGTGAGGGAGCGAAAGGCACCCAGGAGGGCAGAGGAGGAGGAGCGTCGGTCGGGGGTGCGTGGGACATCTCCTGACGGCGGAGACATGCGTCTCGGCTTGGGGTCGCGAGGGTGAAGGGTGGAGATGGAGAGAGCGGATTGCACAAGGGAGAGTCCACGAGATTATATTTTGAAGGAGCCGGCAGATCTAGAACATGGAGGCACACGCATCAAGAGAGGGCATGAGCACGGAAGGAGCTTGGTAGCGGAGACGATGGCAGCGGGGCTGGCGACGGCGGTGCCCATTTACGGGGGAGATAGTGAGGGGATGTAGGTGACAGAGACAGCGGTGGCGCACAGGCACAAGCTCAGACTCAGACTCGAGGCGCAAAGGAGGAGGAGTACATGGCGGGCAGGTCGTGAATGGCGAAGGTGAAGGGTTGTGGGAGCGGAGGTGAGGAGGTGAGGAGAGAGAAAGCAAGTCTGTCTGTCATATGACGGGACGGCTCAAGTCAAAAGTTCCTCAGGCAGGAAAATCCAAAAATCTGGGGTTCCGGGCCTGGCCTTGTCCGCTTGTACACTGTTGGCTGCCGACTCTCTAGGCTCTCTAGGCTCTCTAGGTTCTCTAGGCAGGACTGTAGCCTGGCCCAAGCGTCCGCGGGATTGACCATTTTCAAACCAAATAGCAACCACCACAAACACTCTCCCCCTCTCCTTCTACCTTACCTCCTCTGCCTTCTCCCTTTCTCATTCACACCCTCCTCATCCATCCAGTCGCGCCATCTCCACCATGGCCGCCGACATCCCAACTCTCTCCAAGCTGCTCGAGGCTAGCTTGGACCCCCGCCAAAACAAGCAAGGTGCGCCCTCATTTTCTGTTTACACCCCTCCACTACAGCCTGCACAGCTCGCCACAGCTGCTCCTCAACTGCCTTTTCTGACTCTGACTTACCAACGCCCCACAGCCGAAGCTGCCATTACACAGGAGCAAACAAAGCCCAATTTCTCCCTATCCCTTCTGCAAATCGTCGCCTCCGACTCGTTTCCTACAACCATCCGGCTGGCCTCCGCTCTCTACTTCAAAAACTTTATCAAGCGCAACTGGGTGGACGAGGATGGCAACTACAAGCTGCCCCAGGATGAGGTTACGGCCATCAAGCGAGAGCTGATCGGTCTGATGGTCTCGGTCCCTCCGAATCTGCAGGCTCAGCTCGGCGAAGCCATCAGCGCCATTGCGGACAGTGATTTCTGGCAGCGATGGGAGACCTTGGTTGACGACCTGGTTTCCCGCCTGACGCCCGATAATGCCGTAGTCAACAACGGTGTTCTGCGTGTAGCACACTCCATCTTCAAGCGATGGCGACCGCTTTTCCGGTCCGACGACCTCTTTACCGAGATCAACCACGTCCTCACCAAGTTCAGCACGCCTTTCCTCACCCTGCTGGAGAACACAAACAATATCATTACAAACTCGGAAAACAACCCTGAGGTTCTCAAGGGTGCCTTCACCACACTTGAGTTGATAATAAAGCTCTTCTACGATCTTTCTTGTCAAGACTTGCCTCCAGTCTTCGAGGATAACATCGGTGCCATTGCCGGCCTGCTACACAAGTACCTAATATACGACAACCCAGCGCTGCGTACTGATGATGAGACCGAGTCCGGACCTCAGGAGTACGTTCGAGCAGGCATTTTTGAGGCTTTGATGCTCTACGTCGCAAAGTACGAGGATGTATTTGGTCCCCATCTCGGGCAGTTTGTTGAGAGCACGTGGAACTTTCTCATGTCGGTCGGCCTGGAGACCAAGTACGATGTATTGGTCAGCAAGGCCTTGCAATTCCTGAGCGCGGTAGTCAGCACGCAGCACGCCGAGTCATTTAACAACCAGGATGTGCTAGTTCAGGTTATCGAAAAGGTCATATTGCCTAACCTAACATTGCGCGAGTCTGACATTGAACTATTCGAAGATGAGCCCATTGAGTTCATCCGGAGGGATCTGGAGGGCTCTGACAATGATACAAGAAGGCGCGCCGCGACAAATTTTCTCCGCCAGCTCATGTCACGGTATGAGGGACTGGTAACCAGCACATCGCAGACCTACGTAAATCACTATCTTGAGAACTACGCCAAAGACACCAAGAACAACTGGAAATCCAAGGATACGGCCGTTTATCTCTTCTCGGCCATCGCTGCTAAGGGAACAGCTACGGCCGCTCAGGGTGTCTTGAGCGTCAACCCCAACGTCAACATTCTCGAGTTCTTCCAGAACAACATTGCAGCTGACCTCCAAGCTCAGGATGCGGAGCCCATTCTGAAAGTCGATGCCATCAAGTTCATCTATGTCTTCCGAAGCCAGCTATCGCCTGATTTGTGGCGAGCAGCATTCCCACTCCTTGTCAGCCATCTCGGCAGCGAGAACTACGTCATCCACACCTATGCCGCGATAGCTGTTGAGCGCGCTCTGTTCATGACAGACAACAATCGCCAGTCGATCATTCCAAAAGCGGATGTTGTTGGTGCTTCCAGGGATCTACTCACGCATTTGTTCAAGTTAATCACCAAAGACGCTGCACCTGAAAAAATCCAGGAAAATGAGTTTTTGATGAAGTGCGCCATGAGAGTGCTAATCTTCATTCGCGATGGTGTTTTGCCCATCTGCGAGATCGTTTTGAATAACTTCATTGCCATCATCAAAGTCATTCGCCACAATCCTAGTAACCCTCGATTCCAATACTACCTGTTTGAGGGCCTTGGCGCTTTGATTCGATTCGCGGCCCCTGCTAACAGCGAAGCATTTGAAACGAAGCTCTATGAACCTTTTGCTTTGTGCCTCTCACAGGGCGTCGAGGAATTCTCTCCCTATATCTTCCAACTATTCGCTGCCTTGTTGGAGGCTAACCCATCCGGCCAGTTGACTGCTTACTACAGAGGGCTGTTCGAGATTGTCATTCGGGGTGAAGTTTGGCAGCAGAGAGGAAATGTTCCCGCTTTGACCCGCCTTCTTACTGCCATGATTGCTCGTGATGCACAGCACATTGTTACCAGCAACCAGGTCGAACCACTACTTGGTATTTTCCAGAAGCTTGTTACCACCAAAGTTCATGAAGCGCACTCCTTTGAGCTCGTTGAGGCTATCATCACAAATATCCCTCTTGAGGCGCTTCAGCAATACTTTGTCACAATCTTGCAACTCATGTTGCAGCGTTTGTCTAACATGAAGACTGAATCATTCCAGCAACGGTTCATCGCGTTTTACCACTTCATCTCTGCCAGGCAAGAGAAAGGTCTTGGTGCTGATTTCTTCATCGCTGTCAGCGACCAAGTTCAGAACGAGTAAGTTCATATTCGATTGATTGATTGCAACGCATTGCTAACCCTAATATTAGTGTCTTTAAGCCGATCTATCTCACTATCATTCTGCCTGATACTCAGAAGCTTCCCCGACCAATCGACCGCAAGACTGCAGTGGTTTCCTTCACTAAGACGCTCACTGATTCACAAGCTTTCATCGACCGTTATCCCAAGGGTTGGGGTCTAACCACTCAACGCCTGATCGAGCTACTTGTTAACCCTCCTGTTCCGCCGCCAGCCGATGATATCATTCCTGATGCTGATGTCGACGAAGTTGGGTTCGGCGTTGGCTTCACGCAGCTGAACACGTGCAAGAAGCCCCCACGTGATCCTTTCCCTGAGATCACGAACATCAAGGCCTGGGTTGGACAGTATTTGAAGGAGGCAAACACGCGACACGACGGACGAATCGTGAAACTCGTGCAGGAGAGGCTGTCCCCCGAGGTGAAGCAGGCGCTTGCGGAGTATTTATAAGACTCGGGCTTGGAAGGGTATTAGTGGAATGTCAGGAGTAGTATACGAAAATTTGGCGAAGTTTGCAGAAAACGGGGCAAGCTGACAAGTGGATATGATACCAAAGATATGCGAAGGTGGTGTTTTGATAGATTAGGTAGGTTAATTACCAAGGTAAGGGTGGTAAGCATCCAAAACATATATTCGTATGATTTTGGGCCAACGACAGAAAAGTCGAATCTTTTGCTTTTAAACATTGTCACCACCCTCAGATGCCGATTGATGTGTGTTTCCGGCTTCCAAGTCCTCCAACGTAGACAAAGATTGCCATACCTTCCTAATTTAGTTTAGCACATGTCATCCGTTGGGCGTGCGTTAACAGCGACATTAACGTCTAGAGTTTGCAATTTCTTTCCTTGCAGTTGCTCTCGAACTTTCTACCCGTTCTAAAATCTCCAAGTGCTATGTGGCTTTCCAGAATCCAGTCATACCTCTAGAAAAGCACTTAAAAACCACAATTGGCCTACTACATGAGAAAAAACATATCCCACATCGCCACATTACACAATAGACTTCGCAGACCCGCTACCATACATGTTAAAAAAGCTATTACTTTCCACATTTTGAACCGCACAATCACAATCACAAGAACAAGCACCAAAACAAAACCAAAAATGGCGACAGACCCCCTCTCCCAAAGAACAGAAGCGCTCTACCAAAAAGACGGAACACTACACACCCACGAATCGAGTCTCAGTGGACTAGTTCCTTTATCCTCTTTGCCAGAAGACACACGGACGCTTTTCAAAGCACCGGCGGAGTCGGAAAGCGCGTCAGAGCCGTTCATATTGACGATGCCGGCTACGATTTTTCATGCGCAGGGGGGCGGGCAGCCCAGTGATACGGGAACGATTGTGTCGAAGAAGGAGAAAGATGGCAAAGAGGAGGAGAAGGAGGAAGTTACATTCCACGTGCACCAAGTGCGTAAAATCAACCCAACGATATACCACATGGGCGTCTTCACGCCAGCAACCTCCCGCTTCGCCACCCCAAACCCAACCCTCATGCAAAAAATCAACGCCCAAACCCGCACCCTGCACTCCCGCCTGCACACCGCCGGCCACGCCCTCGCCCTCGCAATCAACATTCTCAAATCCGATACCAGCTCTAATCAAAATCACGGCCTACCCCCCACCCTCCTCGACGGAAAAGCATCGCACTACCCCGGCGCCGCATTCGTCGAATTCTCGGGCCTGATTCCTTCTACCGCAAAACCGTTCATCCAAGCCGCTGTCGACGCGCTGATTTCCCAGAACGCGGACCTCCCTGTTAGCATCCATTTTTGGGACGAGGACAGAGTGAGGAGGGAATGTACTGGGGGGGAGTTTCTAGGCGAGGGTGACGTTAAGGGGGATGAGGTGGATGGGGTGAGGGTTGTGAGGTTTGGAAAGGTGGGTGCGTATCCGTGTGGGGGGACGCATGTTGAAAAGTTGGGGGATGTCGGCAGGGTGGTTGTGCGCGGGGTTAAGAGGCAGAAGGGGGTTAGTAAGGTGAGTTATGAGGTTGTTGATGCTTAGGGGTTGGTTATGTGGAGGAGGGAGAGGAGGGAGTTGGATATGGTTGGTACCTGTGGTGTGTGATTTAGATTTAGATATAGGAAAGAATAGACTTTGGAATTGGCGAATGGAGTTTGTTGCAATTTTTTTCTTCTTAATATTCATTGTTCGGTATACGCCGAAGGACTTCATCAGAGAGTATTTCATCTCGTATATCTACGTGTAAGCGCATTGTACATATCTGAACTAGGGCCAGCTAGGTGTCATGACGCTCTACCGCTAATCGTTCTGTTATTGGCATCATGCTCTTTGGTACATTTCATTCGCCCAGAGTTCATACGTAGACCCTCACATTGTGGAAAACGGCCACAAGCCCACGGGTCTAATCAAACGGAACGGTGCATCTTCTATTTCTTCTCCATCCCAACTAACGTGGACTTCAAACAGCTTGGTTTTAACCTGGCGCAATGGTCTGAGTACTTTCTCCTCAGTATCCTTATCCCATCGAGGATCCCTAAAGCCGTCGTCGTATAACAGGCTAGCTCTTATAAATCTCAAGTTCGGCATGTTTGCAATTATGCGCCATGTGGCTTCCCAAGTCGCCTCGTCATGAGGTGGGTATAATGCGGGGCTATAGGGTAAAGTGGCTTGCGTAGCAGAGTCGTAAATGGGCCAGGCGAGGCATATCGATAGATCCAGAGTCCGAATCTGAGCAAAGCGGTGGGGTAATGTGGTCATACTAAAGTAGCGAAGGCAATCGAGGTCGGAAAAAGAGAAGCAATTGGAAGTGTAGAGGAAGTCAATGGATTCAGAGTATCTGGAGCATGGTTAGCCTTGCCTTCTCTGTGTAATTTTCTAAAGAAGAGAGGTCGTACATTTGTCTGCAGGCTTGTAAGAAGTATATGATGTTGCCGTCCGAGGATCCATTGTTCTCACCCAGCGGGGCTGTCCAAATGTTTGCATTGTCCACATTTCTCCAGGTGCACTCGCGACTTAATGTCCTGCCGTTGTATCCCAAGGGACAGTCTAGACTATCCGGGGCCTTGCATCTTATATGTCCTAGCCTCCTTTCCTTGAGCATCATGTGTATAGTACCATCTCCCAAAACAGCACGATAGATCAATTGCCGCAATTCCAGCGGCAATCGCATGAGGGGAGATTGCGATTGGTCGAGAGTAGTTCCTAGCGGAGGTGGAACCTCTACACATACTTTTGATTTCTCAGATATGCGCTTGGGAACGGGGATGGTAAGACTGCGCTGAGGGTGGCGAACAGGGAGAGGCTTAGGGGCCATTTTCTGGCGCCGCTCGAATTGTTGTTTGGCGTCGCATTCGTGACTATGACGGGAGCGACGAGGGCAGCAGCAGCCCACGACGGTGATCCAACAGCAGAGAATGGGACAACACACGACGCCAATGGCGATGCTGGCGAGGCTGGTCCGGCGCATTCTTGCGGCGACGGGATCAAGGTAATGGAGGGGGAGACAGACGACAACGAGCGAAGGCGAAAAGAAATATAGAGGGGTAGGTGTGTAATACTAAATCAAGGGTCGTGAGCTGAAGGTCATGATGACTATCTGTGACAGCTGCTTTGCGGCGATTCGTTCACAGGAGTGGTAGCGGTACCCAAGGGGTACTGCGCGAAGCTGGGAAACAAAGCGGGTGTATGTAAGTAAGATGAACGAGAATGAGGGAGCAAAGAGCGTGACAGAGGTTGGAGAACAAGTATCGCTCAAGGTGAGTAGGAAGGCATGAAGTACATAGCTCTCGACGCGGTGGCGGGCAACGGGCAGCGAGGTATGGGACGAAAACAGGTGAAAGAGGATGAATGGACGTGCCAGCGTGGGGCGTTCTGTCTCTCTATCACTCTCTCGTAATCGCGCAGAGCTTGGAACTGGGAAGTCGGAAGTCGGAAGTCGGGAAATCGGAGGGACACCGATCACGTGCGCATTCCTGGCGGCAAGCGGATGGCCCAATGGCTGTTTGGAGGTGTGTTGAGCGAAATTCCCAGTGGGAGCGGTGGTGAAGGTGCGTGTTTTGGGTGGACGGCGGCTTTTGCGTACAGCTGTGTGTGCAAGCCAATAACATGTGCAAAGCTTGTACGAGGCTTTGCATGTGCTGTCAGATAACCACTCCACTCGCCCAACATATGAATTCCATTGGTATTCTCAAGCGAAATACTAAGAGAGTAAAAACCCTGGCACCGAAGCTTCCATAGCCTTTTCAACTTGTACGCATCATGCATACCGCACATCGTACACATACTATCCTCGAAACTTGGCGAGTAAAAGGTGCGTCTGTCATGTCTATCAAGGCCCCATGTCTATGGGCTATGTGGGGTGCCAGCAAGGTACAAGCGGCTTGATAGTCGGCAAGGGAGGATGATTGAAACACTGTTCTGGTCACGACAGAACAAAAATAGGTGCCTGACTCCCGAGTCTGTGACGAGAGAGATGTGGTCAGGAATAGGACTTGGTTGATCAACATGCCTTCTTACACAAGGTTCTGATTGCCCGCTTTTCACATGTTCTGTTACTCACTCGTACAAGTAAGAAAGAAGTCTGAGCTAATGCACCGCCATAATGGTGTGTGCTGTAATATGTAGTCAGAACTCCCCTTTCGAATGATTCGCCCCGGTGAACAATACTTGCATCAACTGCATGCCCGGAGACAGTGAATGCTATGCCATGTTCGACATTCGGCCGCTGGGGCATACATGTTGAATAGGCAGGACTCGCAGAGGTTGTTTCATGATGTTTCACAGCTCTGGGGCATCCTCGCTCTTGAGAAAGAATCAAATGAATCGAGGAATAATGAAGGTGTTTGACTATTTGAGCTTCGGGCTGGGCAACACTCAAGCTGATGTGAGGGAGAGGAGAATGCCGAAGGCGACGGGTGCGGTGAAAGGGTTGTTCGAAGCCTCTAGCTCTGGTTATGCCTTGACAGGGATTCTGAGAATCGTTCTCAAGAAATCTAAGATGCAAAAAAAAGAAAAAAAATTGGTCTGCATGATAGACATATTTCCTGTAGGTAAGCGGTAGGTGGTTGCAGGTTGCAGGTTGCAGGTGCACAGCGCTGCTGGGTAAAAGTGACATGACGCGCTCGCTTGGACGGACCCAAACCAAAACGCCCGCCAAATTGAAACCAGCTCCACTCCCACTTCCACTACTCGCAACCCGACGAGCCCACTCTCCACTCAAAACTCGCAACTCAGAGCTCATTTACCCGCCCCGACCCAAACACAACCGGGTCGGCCATCCACAGCAACAGCAAAAGCGACAGCGACATTCCTCCCCGCCTCTGTACTCCTCTCTGATCCTCGTCTACCCGGCGGTCGAGTCCGCCCACCGTAGCACAATGTCGGGCTACCTCAGCAATCTCCTCACGACGACAACGTCGCGCTACAACACACTCCGCCAGCAGCTTCTGCCCAATGAAGCCGACGGTGACACCGAAGACGACTCTCACATCTCGCGTGTTCTCCGCGCGTACTACACAGAAAAGGGCAGACCTTTCCCACCATGGCTTCCCCCAGACCCAAATGCCCCACAAGCAGCTCCCGCCCAATTCGTGTCCTCGTCTGGTCGGCAACAAGCACCTCCTATGATGGGTCGCGGCGGAGGCGGAGGATTGAGTGACCTTTGGGACTCGCCACAACCTCAGCAGCAACAGCAAGAGCCCCTTTCACTTCGTCGGGCCCAAGGAAGGGGTGGAGGTGGTCGTGGTCGTCCGGGCATGGGAGGCCAGTCATTGACACCCGAACCGCAAGCTCAAGGCAGGCCTCTACCAAGTCAAAGAGCTGGAAGCTACCAAAGTACCTTTTCATCCGGACGCCAACCAGCAGAGGCCTCTCCGCCTCCAAGCGCTGGATCAGGGACATCGGCACAAGATAGACTGAAGGCAAGATTATGGGGTTCTGGAAGGTCAAACAGCCCAGCACAGAGCACTACATCTTCAACAAGCACAAGTCCGGCTTCCATGCGCAATCCATATGACAGACCTAGTGCACAAGGAGGAGGCGGCCGACCACCTTATCCCGACGATAGAAGTAGCGGCTATTCAGGAGGCGGGGGAAGGCAACAGCAAAGTTCATATAGTAGTATGTCTGCGAATTCTCCATGGGTAGGCAATGATGATCCGTATGCCCCCAGTGGAGGATATGGCGGAGGAGGTGGTGGCGGCGCACCACAGGACAGACGTCGCGTTGGCCTACCGAGCGGGCCACGCATGCGTTCGTAGAGTTACTGTCCCCTCCAAGCAATGGCGCATCATCGGAGTTTACATATGTGGTTTTGGGTTAGGGCGGGTTTGGGAATCACGTTGAATTATGATGTGATGGCAGTATGGCGCATACGACGGCATAAGGCAGGCCTTTGGGTTTTATTTCATTGTTCCAGCAGTTCTATGTATCAGAGAGTTCATATTGAGAGAAATAATAGCTTCCAGAGCTAGAGAGCCTCGATTTGCATATGAATGCTCCGTGATTTGCTGCTACGTACTTAGTAGGTAGGGATGATGCGCGGCCTGCGCCCCGCGCCACAACGAACGTCATGAGAACGAGTACACCCGCAACAACTTCGTGAGCCGCAGCACCTCGTTACCACCTCAGCTGCCCACCTGTGGTGCCTCATAGCTCCTGGGCCCCCATCTTTTCTTTTGATTCTTTTCCTTTACCTTCTCCTGCCACATATTCGCAATAAACATACCCGGGACGTCAGCGACTTGCCCCACCATGGCATCTCCGGCATCAGGTCGAAGCCCACCCTCGCCTTCGGCATCATTCTACGATATGAGCGACGACGAAGAGGGAGAATATAATACCATTCGTCATACAAGCAGTGGGAGGGGTGTAAAGCTCCTGTATACAAAGAGCAAGGTATGTGGCACTATCTTTTTCACTGTAGTTGGTGGCGTGAAGCTCATCCATTGATGCCTACCTAGGTCTACGTACACCCATCGCCGTCCGCCAAAGACAACATCCCGGGTTTTGTCGCGCTTGTGCAGCAGAAGTCAGCTCTCTCATCCAACGATATCCGTCCTACTTCATCCTCGTCCGCCAGAAGCGTCCATGCGTCTAATCTACTATTGGCATGGATGCCCGAGTCGTCCTTGGGCGATGCCTACGACACCTACGTAAAGGTGGATCTCTCAGACTCGTCATCTCCCCCTAAACAGACTTACCTCGTGCCCCCTCCGCCCGCAACTTCTTCTCATGGCGCCAATGTGGGATATGCATTTGCCGTTCCCGTGAGCGAAATATATTCTCTGTTAGTACGCCCACCGAGCATCGGATGGTGGTTTGGAAGCGTGGTTGTAAATACTCGCGCGGGCGACAGCTTTCCAGCTCTGTTCTTCCATGACAGCGAGTGCCAGTCTACAATCATGCAGCGTAAAAAACTGGCAAGGGAAAGTTTTGATCCATTCGGCGACGGAGGAGGCATGTTCTGGGGTGGTGATGAGGTTCTGAGGTGGCTAAAGAGATATGTGAACGTGGAACGGTCTGGAGCGGACCCAAGCATATATCTAATCGACCCTACAGAGGAGGATAGGAAGTCATTCGGGCGGAACGCTCCGGGAAACGTACCAAAAACCAATGCTGACTCCGGAAATTCCGGTGACGCATCTTCTTCTCAGACTCAAAAAAGAGACGGTGGCATGGACCCATTAACGAAAGCTTTGAAGGAGGCTAGGTGGAGTTTCCTGGAGAAGTTGAGCCAGGTCACGACGTTTACAAGAAGAACCGCACAAGCCGTTGCAGATAATCCGAAGATCCCGCCCCAGGTTAGGAGACTGGTTCAAAATCCTGAAGTCCAGACGTTACAGGAAGAGTTTGATAGTGCTAGGTTGTATCTTGCAAGATGGGCAATGGGAATCGCCGAGCAAAGTGAAAAAGACCGTAATCAGAGGATCTGGACAGCAAAAGATGTTCTGGCTATGGAAGAGAGTGACGTGGGTGACTTTGAAATATTAGACATGGAGAGGATGACCATGGGTGATCAGCGGAAACCAGTGACCATGAATGAATGGAAGGGCTTCTTCGATACCTCGGGCCATCTGCAGGTTACATCTGACGAGGTCAAAGAGCGGATCTTTCATGGAGGCCTTGATCCGGATGACGGTGTGAGAAAAGAGGCTTGGCTATTCTTGCTTGGTGTATACGATTGGGATAGCTCTGAAGAAGAGCGACACGCAAACATGAACAGCCGACGTGACGAGTACATCCGACTTAAGGGTGCTTGGTGGGAACGAATGGTCGAGGGCAACCAGACACAAGAGGACGAAGAGTGGTGGAGAGAGCAAAAAGGCAGAATAGGTTCGTGTCACCAATTTCACAAATCGTCAGACCAACCAGACTAACTTTTCCCCATTCTATGGGGTCCGCGCGGTAGAGAAGGATGTGCACCGAACAGACCGAACCATTCCAATCTTTATGGGCGAGGATATTCCTCACCCTGACCCTGACTCACCTTTCGCTGATGTTGGAACCAACGTCCATCTAGAGCAAATGAAGGACATGCTCTTGACCTACAACGAGTACAATAAGGATCTTGGCTATGTCCAGGGCATGAGCGATCTCCTTGCGCCGATCTATGCCGTCATGCAAGATGATGCTGTCGCTTTCTGGGGATTTGTGTCATTCATGGACAGAATGGTATGTTTTGAGTGCATGGCTCCATGTTGCTCCGTCAGCTAATTTGGATACTTAGGAACGTAACTTTCTTCGCGATCAATCTGGTATGCGAAAGCAGCTACTCACTCTAGACCACCTTGTACAACTTATGGACCCGAAGCTCTACCTTCACCTACAATCTGCTGATTCGACGAATTTCTTCTTTTTCTTCCGCATGTTGCTAGTTTGGTACAAGAGAGAATTCGAGTGGGCCGATGTTCTTAGGTTATGGGAGGGACTTTGGACGGACTATCTCAGCAGTAATTTCCACATATTTTTCGCATTGGCAATTTTGGAGAAGCACCGAGACGTCATCATGAATCATCTCAAGCACTTCGACGAGGTGTTGAAGTATGGTATGCAACCCTTGCAAATGATTTAAAGGCTGCATGCAGGCTTTACTAACTCTATATCAGTGAACGAGCTGTCATGTACCATGGACCTCGAGTCGACACTCGTTCGTGCCGAAGCGCTCTATAAGAGATTTCAGCGAACGGTCGAAACAATCGATAAGAAGCACAATTTCCCCAGTGCTCCTCAAGCTCGCCAACGAAAGTCCATTGGATCTCCACCTGCCGCGGCAGGTTCTTCATCGAGCTCCCCACCCCCTGCAGCGGCCTCTGGCACAGATAAAGGCAAACAGGTCACCGGTGAAGAAGATACGAGAGTTATCAGCCCTGAATTGCGATCATTACTTAGCCGGAAGATCGAAAAACTTGATAAAGAGGAGATATTGAAACATGGTGGTCGCGTTTGACCTCGGCGCTCGTCGTTAATCACTTCACAGGGCACGTGTTTATTCCTATGTATATATCATGAGCAAATGGCGTTTTTGGATTCGGATATAGGTCACAGGTTCAAACGAACGACACTTGGGAAAGTCCCCGGACGGGCACTCATACTCCAAACATCTCAGCTTCTTATCCGTCGTTGCAATATCCATGATGCTGTCTTAGCACCCTCATTCAATGCTTTGTACACTGCCTAATTTCTAAAAGTGAGTATTGCATCATCCGCTCAACATGATTCTCTTTATCATGTCACAGCATTTCGCGTTTACCATGTTCAATCAGTGAAGGTGAAGAATTCACTTAGGCAGTTGACAATGAACAAAACTTTCACCTCCTCACCGTTTTTAGGCAACCTCCACCGATCGCGTCATTACTTTCTTCTAATGTTTTATATCGCTCGCTTTTTCGATCGTCACCTCAACCCTTGGAGTGTGCATCAACCGCAGGCGTCTCGTCCACGCACCTTGCGTACTGCACAGGGAAACAGCGCACAACCGAGGGCACATCATTCTAACAATCGTCACAGGCACAAGCACATACCACGAAGGATGTCTTTCAACGGTCCATGGTCGAAAGACCTAGCCACGTTCAAGAAGGCAATTCAGTCCATCCCTTCGCAATACAAATCGTCCTTCAACGCCGTGTCGAAGGAGACTCTGGAGAAAATATGCAATCCCAGCGCTCTACATATCTGGGAAACCGACTCGGATATCGATAACCTGCTCCAGTTGACGGCAGTCATTGCCCGGCTCTGCAATCTCGGCATTCGAAAACAGGCAGGGCCAATAGAAGTGGGCGACGCCCGTATGATTATCATTGCGGAAGAGAAGCAAGGGAGAAACAATTTTGCGAGAGTGTGCGAGCTGGTGAGATACCTAATTAGGGTGGATGGCAAAAAGCATCTTGAGGGGACGGCGTATGCGTTTGGTGGAGTTGTGGTGGTTCGAGGATGGAATAATGGGGATAGGAGTGAAGGGAAAGAGATGGGGAATGTGATTAAGAGGATTAACGTGGCGATAGAGCGGGTGCTCAAGATGAAAGTTGGCGATTATGGAAAGACAAAGGTTGTATGGCATCATGGCCCAGTGGTGCATTTCCTGCTTCACTGGATCAACAACACAACTTCCATGCTTCGATCTTCGCTCTCTGCTATCACGATTGCTGGAGCATTAGACTTAACCGTTGGACTAGCACCATCGAATCTCGGACGTCAAAATCAGCTACCCGACATGCAGCGCCTGGAAGAATACGCAAAGCGACTCGACATACCCGTCACCTTCGTCGACTCTACCACCCAACTCATCACATTCGACTACCTCGCCACATACATGTATTACCACGCCTACTACATAAACACGTTCCTCCCACCCTCACTCCTACGCCCCCATCTCCATAAAGCTCAGGACGAGCTCATCACATTCGTCTTCCAACTCCGCGGCGCCAGCCAGGGTGTCTACGGCAGCGACGTCATCCGCATGGTCCAATCGCAGCTCACACCCAGCAAAGCCAAACAATGGGCTCAGAAGTGCATCAACGCCGAAAACTACACAAAATCCGCTTGTAGAGCTGCCGCGCAAGACAACAACATCCACCACGCCGTCCAACTCGCCGACTCGCCCTTCGCCCTGTTCTCCCACGGACACAAACTCCCTGCTTTTGCACGACTAGCCGTCGGCCCCGCGTCTGTTGCAGCAGAACAACGCGATTATTCCGTCTGCGCGCCCGTCCATCTCAACTTCAAGACCAGTCAGTTCCGTCCTGGGAATCCGTCTCCTTTTCGTATCTTAGTCCCCACGGCTGCGCAGGACGAAGAGAAGGTTACGCATCGAGTGCAAGGGCTCATGATGGGTGTGTTGGAGCGCGTGAGGCAGGAGAAAGGGATGCCAGTGCTGGGAGACGAGCAGAAAGGCGTTTGGGAGGAGGTTGTTAGGGCGTGCTTGTGGGCTTTGGAGGGGTGCAAGGGGAAGTGTCCTAAGGGTGTGGAGGAGAAGGTTGCGTTTGTTACCGAGAAGTTGGGGAAGGGGACTTGGAGGTATGTGGTCGAGGCGGAGGGACAAGTGCAGGTTGGAGGGGCGGCGGGATATCAGGGTGTGGGGATGAATATGGGACAGGGTGGCTTTGCTCAGCAGCAACCTGTCAGTGGTGGATGGGGGGGAATGTGACGTGGAAGCAAACCGTGGGCCTGAATCATGGTCTGACTTAGGAGATATGATCTGTGAAGGTAACATGAATGGCCTGTAGATATCAGATCGCACTCAGGCCTGCCTAGTCTACTAGGTAGTCACTTACATGATTAGTATGCCAGCCTACCACAAGGCAATACCAATACCAGAAAGCGTTCAACATATGCGCTACATTTTCTTGGTATATCTATAGTCTATACTTCCACGCAGTCTCTTTGTCTACTTTTATGCCACAACATCTCCAACATCAATATGTCTAGTAACCGCGTCCACAAAACCTCAAACAAGGGCATCAAAACCACCAACCACCGCAACCCACCACTCACTCCTCCAAAGCCTCCGCCAACCCCTCCGCATCATCCGTAGTAATCTGATCAACCCCCAACTCCAAAAGCCTCCTCACCATCGCCAACGATTCCCCATCCACCCTCCTAACTGTCCAAACATCCACCTTCTTCCCCTTCTCATGCACCCTCTGAATAACATCAACCCCCGCCCTATCCGCCCTAATCACAACCTCAAAATACAAATACAGCATCTCCGCCTCCGGCGCCTCATGCAACGCGCCCTCCAAAAACGCCACAAAATCCCCATCAGCACGTAATTTCGCCGCCAACGGGCCTAAACAAGGGTCGAACCCAAGACGTAGACCGGGAACCATGGATCCAAGGCGTCGTATAGCGGCGAAGTCTCCGCCAGAGAGAATCATGTGCGTGGCTACGGGTTTGAGTATCGAGGCTATGCGTGTAAGAGACTCGTCGCTTAGTGCAGAAACGTCGTCTTTGAAATCTAGTTGGAGCACTGCGTTGGGATGTATTTCTCCTTCTTTTTTCTTGAGCAACAGTGTTTCGACAAGGTCTTCGAGAAGTAGTAACGGCTCAGACGTCGCGTTGCCGTCATTATCTCGAAGGAATAATGTCCGGAGGTAGCTGGCGGGGGCTTCCCGGACTGCGCCGCGGCCGGTGGTTTCCTCGTCCAGCGTCGTGTTGTGTAGGATTGCGCAGCCGGATGAGGCGTGTATGCGCAGATCGACTTCGAGGCTTGCGCCGTAAGTCATGGCTTCTAGGATCCGGGTCCGGGTGAAGACGGCGTCCGTGGAGGTGCGGCGGGCGCGGTGCCATTTTAGATATGTGGTGTGGTTGTTGTGAGTGTAGGATATTGGTGGTGTCATGGTGGTATTTGGGTTGTTGGGTTTTTTTCTTTTTGATACTTATTTTGGGGGGAAAGAGAGATAGATGGGATTTGAGTATCGAGTAGGAAATATACTATAAAGAAGGATATAGTAATTTTTAAGGCCATTTGAAGATGAGACGCCCAATGCTAAAAACCGGGGCCTCGGCAATCCTGACTAGGGTGAAATTATGTGCCGTGATCTTACGTTATATGTATTCTCAAGCTCAAGAAATGAAATATGAAGTATAAAAGAATATCGATTCTCGCACGAAGAAGAAAAGTCTGGGTAGCAAGTTTGGAGCTTCCAGCAATAGCGGTGGGAGGATATTTATGTAGACTTGATATCTCGTGTGCGGCCTGAAGTTCAAAACCCTCAGACCAAACCTGCCTCCGAATCGCAAATGAAGAGAAAAAAAAAGTTAATAAGGAGATTCTTTTGTGTTCCTTCATTACCTCACTTTTGCCCTAGAATTCTCTTGATATCTCCAAACTTGACAGGTTTGACTAGATACATGTCTATACCAGCATCGGCAGCATCTTCCTGATCCTGACCGCTTGCTAACCCTGTCAGGGCCACAATCGTAGTTCGTGGAATGTGATTCTTCGCTTCAAATTGTCGAATATGCCGCGTCGATGATAGACCATCCATGACCGGCATAGACAAGTCCATTAGAACAAAATCAAACGGTTTGGAGGGTACTTCGCCGGATAATGCTTCTTTCTTGTACGCTTCGAATGCTTCGAGACCATTAGTAGCTTCGACGTACTTGATGTTTTGCCGTTTGGCGAAAACGACTAAGAGTTTGAGATTGATCGCATTATCATCGACGAGGAGAAGACGGGGACTGAAATATTCGCCGGGTTCAGAAGGCCCAGGACTAGGCTGCGTGTGATACGAAAATAGAGAGGGTGGCTCGACAGGCTTCGATGATCTATAGCCAGTAGACGTGGTAGAATCGTGCCTTGGCATATCAGTTGCGCTACGCTGAAGTAAAACTCTAGGATCTTTTGAGCCGTTTTGGTCAACATCAGTTGTGCTTAAGGATCGCGTAGGAAATATGGAGCTTCGTCTAGAATTCTGGTTCGAGGCACGACGTTGGCAATGTGCGAGGACCCGTGCTAATTTTCGTGGGCCGCAGCTATTTGTTACTGTCAGTAAATTGCCACGAGCTAGAGAAGCTGAACTTACGGCTGAGCTAGTATCTCCAGATTCCAACCGAGCTCTTGAACCTTTGGGCCGATACGTGACTCCAAGTCCGTTTTCTCTGTTGCATCTAAGCAGATGCACACTACCCCTAGGGGTGTAATGCCGGATGAACGTATATCCTCCCCCTTGATCATCTCATCAATAGAAGTCGCATCAGTTAGTAAAAAGTTGGTCCCAGTCAGTGATGCTTCGGCATCTTCGGAAATCTTCATCTCGAATCCCTGGCAGGCATTTCGCAGCGATTCGCGAATTTTCCCGCCGCGGCCACCACTTCCAGTTTCTGATGCAATAATTATGCTCGCAGATGTTCCCTTTAGCGCACTCGGTGTCTGCATCAGTGCTTTCCTACTTTGTCCATTTATCAAACGTAAGGTGACCTTGATCTGAGTGCCTACGTTGACAGTGCTCCTGACCTCTATTTCACCTTTCATAGATTCTACAATCTGTTTAACGATGCTCAAGCCGAGGCCTGTGCCGCTTGAAAAGGGGTCTTCCTGGCTGAATGGGGTGAACAGCTTTGATTTCTGGAATTCAGCAGACATTCCCTTTCCAGTATCTTCAACCACCACACCAAATTCCACATACTCCGAGGTAGCCCCTTGCTGTAGAAGGGAAATTGCAATATAGCCAGATGGTGTGTACTTCAGCGCGTTGCCTAGAAGATTCATAACAATTCTGCGGAGCGCACCAGGCTGAGAATGTACGACCCAATTGACAAACGGCTCGATGATAAGAGACACTGCCACTCTTCCTTGGACATTCGGACTACCTTGCTCACCAGAGCCTCCACCTTGTTCTCCGAAATTACTAACAGTATGGCTTTGGCCGGTATCCTCGCCCGGGTCGTAGAAAGTTGTGTCATGGACGCCGCGTGTTTTGCGAAAAGAATGACCTACGCATACAGTATCGCACACTTCCTCCACCAATTGAGCCAAGTCAAAGTCGGTAGTTACTCCTAGCATCGAATTTTCGGATGATGGTTGCTGAGAACCCTCTTTCTGGGACCGGTGACGAACCTTCGTATTCCGTAATTTGTTTATCTTTGCATAGTCGAGAACGTGGTCAATGGTATCAAGCAATGTTCTCCCACATGTTTGAATAGATGCAACAAGTGAGTCCTGGTACGCAGATGTGACTGTCTCCCTAAGAAACTCCACAGAGCCGAGGATGCCGTGGAGTGGTGAACGTAATTCGTGTGAGATGGAGGCAATGAAAGTGGATTTGGCTCGGTCAGACTTTTGAGCGCTGAGACGTGCTACTTCAGTGGTGATGCAATGACCAAAAGCTTGCAGATACGGAAGTTCATTCTCCGGGCTTATTAGTCTTCCGCTGCTTGTTGTCCAGATAAAACCTCCAGCGACCCATCTTTCGGAGGCAGGATCCCATAGTGGGATAAATATCAGACTCCTGACATTGGGAAATGCAAGAAGAACTTCACTGGGGATAAAATTTCCTTTCTTCCTTTTGCTTCTCACGGAAAACCTAATCGGATTACAAGTGGGATGATGCGACGGCTCCGTTTCCGAAAGTTCGGAACGCTCTTCGCTCGAATTTACACCGACTCCCTCCTCACTGAAGCTGAAATATTTCCCATAGGGGTACTGAATAATATAACGCTTCAGTTCTGCCTCGGTAAAAGAATACTCTTTTTCGGCCGGTATTATGCAACCGTCGCGGAATGAAGACCCGACTACGGGGCACGCTTTGTTGCCGCTTACAGTCAATAAGTCAGTGGTCTCCTCAATTGTGCCATCATAGGGAGTGCTAGATGAATCTGTCGTCTTTTGCTCGTGCTTATTTTGCCTCCTAGAAGCTGTGATAGATTCTCCAGTTTCCCAGTCGGTGGTTGTGTAGGTTTTGGCCTCGTCACTGTTGTATGCAGAGATAGAATCAGAGGAAACATGGCCTTTAATGCCAATCGAAGAAGTGTCAAAGAATATAACGCCGTCTGCATTAGTTGAATGACGTATGATGCGCGCAGCTCGTTGAAACATCCGGGACACGTCTGAAGTTTGTCCAGCGTCGTGTTTGATTTTCTGCGTGTCGGGCGCAAGAGGGGCATCTGGATGAGAATCATCATCTATAGCGTTCAGTCGCGCGTTCTCGGTCTGCTTTTGCATAGTAGTTTGCCTCATGGGCTTCTCTTCACGCCAGGCCTGCGTAGAAGAGCGCTCGATAAATTGCGTCAATCCGCGGACCATTCGTTCGCCTTTGACTCTGTCATCGCTGTCTTTGGCGAGCTCCAAGTGTTCCATTACTGCTGCAGCCACGTCCTGCATGAAGCGTACTTCGGATGCCGCCAAATGTTGCCGCGGAAGGTCGTCAGAAACCGCATATACTCCTATCTTATGGCCTGCTTTTGTTTTAATGGGAACTCCCGCATAGAATCGTACGCCCGGTTTGCTTATGACATAGGGTCTATGTGAGAATCTCGGATCAAGTCGGCAATCTGGAATGAACAAACAGTCGGTTTCGTACTCGTCGCCATTCTTCTCATGTGTTTTGAAAGTTGAAGTCAGAGCATGGTGACATACAGCATCGTCTCTCGACAAGATGACATTGCCCAGCCACATCTCGTCCTCGGGTTGCTGAGCAGTGGGGGAAATGAGAGAGATGGTCTTTGTTGCCTCCGCAAGAATATATTGCCGATTCGAGTCGATCAGCGATACCATGGCCCGTCGAGTATCCAGGCGAAGAGCAGCTAGCTGAGCAAAAGCAGTGAGAGCTTTATCGCGCGAGCTTCGGGGATTATAGGACACTGCTGAAGAGCTCCCAGGACCATGCCCTTCCGCGATGTTGAGTTCCGGGGCATCGAGCCATGGCTGATAATACCTATGAGAAGACTCTGTCAGTACGGATGGTCGCACGATCGCCCACTAGTTGCTGTCTGTTATGTCGCAGAAAAGTCCGGATACAATTATAAGTACTCGAAGTCACCAAATTGTTCAAGTGACTGTTGAGGCTGCTGCATTCTAAGGGATAGGAGGCAACAGGGCAAGGCATGCCTTAATGCCTTGTCCTTAAGATAAAATGCGTTGAAGCCAACAGAGTTGTTCAGACATGGTTGATTGACCTAGAGCATTGTTCCAGACTTCTCCTCGACGCCAGAGACTGGTTTGTGTGAGAAATCTGGTGGGGTAGAAACCCACCTGTGCAGATCCCGTTCCCGGGCTGCGTCTGTAGACAAGCCCATCACGATTTGACCTAAATCAAAGGCAACATTACTGTATACAGTAAAGTTGCACCGGCTTGAAGCTATAGGAAGATCGCTTGTAGCTCGGGATGTCAAAGCAGAATTCAATGAAAAACTTTAGGTGGCGAGCGCTTGCTCCGCGGAGGCTGGGGGGTGTGACGTTGTCACCTTTGGGCGAATGATATTGCTGCCATGGAACGTTGGAACGCTGTGGGGTACAGAGGGTTGGCGGGATTGCGATACTTCGAGTGCTCTTGTTACGGGCTACATTTATAGAGACAGCCTTCCTTGTTACCTTCAACCCTTTCCGTCCCACTGAGCTATGGCGAAGTCGCCCAAACGTCATGGGCTGTAATAATCGGCCACCCAGGAGGCGCGTTTGATTCTCTCTTCATCTGAGACATGAAAAGGGCCCGGTATCTTCCTGAATCTGTCGATTGGGCCAAACGCAATGGCGACGAGACTAGAAGACATGTTCTGAAGGAGGCTTCAGCTGATACTGCTGCTCGAGGCCGAAGTTGGAGGTGTAGCCTGGTTGGCTAACGATAGCCCTTGCTTAACCCCGCGTGCTTAACTCCGAGAGGCTTGGCATGATCGACCCGCTTCTGTTCGTAAATTTGTCCTGCCGAATGCTTCACCGCCGACAGTGAGGCAAGCATTTGGCATTATGGATGCGTTACAGGGCCGTGGTGCAAAACTGTAAGCATTCAATTCCTCTACTGATTCTCATACGCAATCTCAACCTGCCCTAGTGTCCGTCGTGACGAGCTACTCTCGCCAGCTTCGTCCCCACGCTCCTCTCCGGATCCCGACTTGGAAGAACTACTACGCTCTCGGGCGCATGTCGAATTCACCTTCACGAACCAACCCGATCCTACTGACGTAGAGAACTCTCCTGGCCACAGTGATGGGGAAGAGGTAGAGCTTAGACTATTTGCTGCGCCTTCGTCAACCGCAACTTCGACGCAGAAAATTCGGTTGGCCTCCCCAGATACTGGTTCTCAGGAGCCTGGTTTCCTTGTCAGGCGCCCTCAAAGCTATTACTTTGCGGAACATCTGACGGGCGAGAAGGAAAATGAATACAAGGCCGCCGCTGTAGATGGTGACTCTATTATCGACATGTCAAGAATACCTTGGCCGGGCAGCTTCTTGCCATGGAAAGTCAGTAATATCTCGGCTACAGGGATGAAAAAGGTCGTTCTTATGGGCCATCCTCCTACGCTGTCTGTAGTAGAGGAAAGAGTGAGGGGGCGGAAGAGAAAAGGCAAGAAAAGTAGGATTGCTATCAGAAAAAAACTGTCGATTGCAAAGGAAAGCAAGAACGAACAGGCTAGGCTTGCAAAGGAAAAAGAAGAAGCCGACCGGGAGAAGAGGACAAGGAAGAACAGGGAAAAGAAAGTCAAAAAGAAGATGAAAGAACAAGCCAAGAAGCTCGCTGAGGCTGGTGCCTCAACTAATGACCCCACTGAGGCCACCAATGATATCGATATGAATGGCTGATGCGTTCGACTTACCTGACGATTGCAGATCTCTAGAGGGCCGCAAGTGAACGAAGGAGCTGAACCTGCCGAGTCACTCCCTGAACTTTCACCTACAGAGCACGTGCAGGCCACGACTTTCACTTTCATTGCCTTTAATGTGAGCTACTTCACCGACCGGCACTTTGTGCGACTCTACAAAGCGCTAGTAAATCCACCCGTTAATAGTCCACAACCTCTACTCGTCAACCACACAATTACAGCCCCGCCAATCTAGTCCGTCCTCTCGACGTACCGCCATAGGCATGGATGCTCATCAAGGCGATCAAGTTGAAGACGATGCTCTCCGCAACGCATTGGAAGCTGAACTCTACGGCAACCAGCCAGAGAACGAGGCCATTCCTTCCATAAAGCAAGTCATGCAACAATCGCCTCATGCTTACGGCGCTCGCCCAAACACCAGCGATCTTGACCTTGCACTGTACGTTAACATTGGCAATCATCTTGTCCAAAACCCGAGCGATTACTTTGGCACTTACCTCAACACCAGCAATCTCGACCCCGCACTGGACGTTGACGGTGGCAATCGTCCTGTTCAGAATCCGAGCGATGGTTTTGGCACTGGCCCTGGATCTCCACCGAAACAATTCTCGGATGTTCCCGAGATTGAAGATCTTTACAATAATTACCGCGAAACCTTTGCTGATTTCTCTACATCTAAGGAACAGCAAATGGAGTACGCAAAAGCTTTAGCCGTAGCACTGTTGGAACGTCATTTCCCTGGCGATCAAGGATATTCCGTTGAACCCATCTCTCTCGCTATGATGGCTAAGAACGGCTGGTCATTCCCATTGAAAGACGACCAAGATATCGACCCCGACCACGAACAAGAGCCTCTCATGTCCGGCGGTAACAAGACGAAGGATTCTAAGAAGCGCAGAAAAGTCAGTAGATCCAAGATGGGAGCCCCGTTCCGAGAATTCAACGTTTTCTCGACAAAATGGCATCACGTTCAACCTCAACACATTACGGGCTATGTTGTTCAACGTCGCTGGACGCTCAAAGAGGCTGATGGTACAACTCGATACGAAGACTTCCCTCACATGTGCTTTGGAATCATGATAGACGACCTAGCTACCTTTCCCCGCTGGAACATGTCATTGGCCACCTCATTAGATCGGGGCGATCTATTATCATTCACTCTTGGTGTCGAAGCGAAGATCGAGAAGGGTTATGGTGTTTTACTTCTAGGACCCCGCCTCGAATTCTACACGTACGACAATAATGCAGCGAGCCCCGTGACCCGCTTCCATTCGGCAATTTGGGCTTACGACATGCGACACTCTGCTTTTGAAATTGTCGATTCTTCGATAAAGCAAATGGCCATGCGGAATGTGCTTTATCAGAATGGGATCACCGGTCCTGGCGTCGGAAAATAGCCACAACGCCACTAAAGGAGACGGTTCGATTGCCGTACATTGTGCTATTATCATCCGTTAGGGAGGTGGATCGGGTTGCTGGGTGCGGTCCTCACTTTCTCAGTCTCGGGGTCACGGTTTGGGTGCTAAGACATGGTCGGATATAGGTCTGATCGGTGTCTTGTGTGGTCAACATGACGATTTTCGCTTCAAGGTATTGCCAAGGCTCAAGAACCCCGCGGAATGGAGTACCTGGCTAAATAGAAAGCCTGATGTATGTTTTTAAGTACCTTCTTGTCACCAATGACAAAAGGACAGCTTTCACAAGGAAAGGTTTATATCGAAAAGGACAACTTAGATTGACAAGCTTTTGAAACCTGAGATTATTGAGATTAATTTGCCTTTTTCTGATATTTTTCATTTTTGAACTGCACCTTCGTGACGCCATGAAGGTCGAACGGCGAGGAACCGTTCATATGTCTATGATGATCCAAAATTTTTGTTATCGACTATTCCAGCGTCTTTCTTCACTCTATTTTCCTTCAACGCGAAGTGATGTTATTACGCTTATGTGTATGGAGGGGTAGAAGCGTACGTTGGATTATGAAAGATTTCCATAATGAAACGTATGTGCTTTCGATGATTCTTTGATGCTAAATCGTTTGATGATCCGGATCGTCACATTCTAACTACTTCGAATTGAAGGGTGGGATTATCTTCATCAAGTCTTGCTCTACTCAGTACATGGGACTCACCCGTCGCTGAACCGACCTAGTTCCACGCGGGAGGACTTGCACCAAAAAGGGTTGGACATACTAGCGCAATTAATTCGGCATGGAAACTCCTCCTGGAGAGAGGGCATTTTAGATATTCCGATACGCCGGGTTTTAACATTCAGATCATGTATGGGACACGTCTTATCTGGCCCAATACTGACCCAACTTCCCCATCAGCTGTTCTGTATCATGCCTCAGTACCATGTACCACGAGCCCTAGAAGAAAGATTCTAGGCGCCACAAGAGACGGCTAAGGCTATACGTTCACTGAGACTTAGTCCAGATTCCATAGCTGGCTCTGCGGAGAAAATCTACTATCGAAGAACTGTGGAGGCAAAATGCGGAGCAGTCTGGGGTGACAACTTTCCCCTCTGAGGCAAACTCGGCCGGGACTCGCCCGGCTTCCCTTTCATACGCAACAACCAGGTTGGGACCCAACTTCTCGTAATTGGACACCCGAAACATGACTCGAGTTAGCGTTTGCCAACGTATATAAGCAGACAGACAATCTTCTCGAAGTTTTGTTCTTGACCTACAAACCTGTTTAGTACGACATATTTATTAGACCTACATATCCTCTTATCTTCATGGCACCTTTCGTCGAAGACGCATACGCCAGCGAACCCCGCCTCGATGTCAATGTCAAACATGGCGACTGGCGTGATCAGCTTTACGAAGATGGCTTTGTGGTTGTCAAGGGCGTTATTACACCGGAAAGGGCCCAGGAATACACTGACCGCATGTTTGACTGGCTGGAGAGTTTCCCATATGGTTTCAAAAAGGACGATAAGTCGACTTGGAGTGTTGAACATCTCCCCCAGCACCAAAAGTATAGATCAACACACACATTAAGGACACTGGAATGGCTAATGTGTGCTTGTAGAGGCGGCATGTTCCACGGCTATTCCGTACAGCACGAAAAGGTTATGTGGGATGCCCGAACGTATGTAGTGCTGGAATCAAGGTCACCTGATACGATGAACTAACATGTAAATAGCGAACCAGGACTAATCAAGGCGTTTTCGAAACTATGGGGCACTGACGAGCTGCTCGTATCCTTTGACGGCATGAATCTTACCATCCCCGCCGACCAGCCAACGACCGAGAAGTGGCCACATGTTGACCAGAGTCCCCTTCGAAAGGGCCTACAGTGCGTCCAGGGCATTTTGAACTTGATGCCGAACGGACCCAAGGACGGTGGTCTCATTGTGATGAAGGGTTCCAGCAAGCTGAATGAGCTGTTCTTCAAGACACATGAAGTGGGAGAGAGGACTTGGGGTCCGGCAGATTGGTTCGGCTTCACCGAGGAAGAGGTCAACTGGTTTCTTGAACGTGGTTGTGAGACTGTGAAAGTCTGTGCGGAGCCGGGAGATTTGATTCTTTGGGATTCAAGGGTGGTTCATTACAACTGCCTTCCTGAAACCAAGAACCCCCGTGCTGCGATGTATATTTGCTATTCCCCGGCTTCATTTGCTACGGAAGAGGATCTGAAGAAGAAGGTTGATCTGTTCAAAAACAGGACGGGAACAGTAAGTGCTGCTTCTACTGAACAACTTCGTGTGGGGCTAACTTCTTCAGACTCACTGGCCTCACGCCAACATTTATCCTAACAGTCCAGTAGTTCCTCGACTGGGAAAACCGGACACATATTCAAGGGACAGGCCGTTTATCGAGCCGGAAGAGACGGACACTTTACTCAAGTTGGCTGGTGTTCGGCCTTACAAGCCATAGAGAAGGAAGTTCAAGTAGTATATCAATGTTCAATTAATTCATTCAATATGTTCAACGCATGCTTGGCAACCATGTTCTGTGATTCCACCTGCTTTAGAAAATCGGTGCCTTCGCCTATAATCTCAGAGTAATCTGTGGACCCAGCTTGCATCTCTAGAGCCAGGGTTATAGTAGCAGAGAAGACTTCCATCGCAATTGCCCTACTTTGAATCAGAATTACTCTAACATAGGGAATGATAAGTTAATGTGAGGACTTACCAGGGTCGTAATCTTGGAATTCCAGCTTTATCATCAACAGCGAGTTTAACAATTGCCACAGCATGGGACAGACAGATAGATCTCGCACGAGCATAGTGAGCTGAACCTTCTAGCCAATGTGATTGCAGTATACGATTGATGGCAATTCGATAGTAGAGAAGAACCATGGTGATGTGTCTCTTCTGCCATGGTACCCAGGGGAAACTTGTATCTCTTTCTTTAGTTGTGACCGTTTCAGGCTCATCGTTCTGTAAGTGGGGTGGAAGCTCGCTGATGAGCATGGCCAATTGGTCATCAGCCGCAAACACAAACTGTGCTATCTCGGCCGCATGCCAGCGCCTGAGACGAATCTTGTTCCGGAACTGGTAAACTATTATGGCAATTCGAGATAGGAAGATGTGGTATTGAATAGGCCGAGGTGCATTCCCCAGTTTGCGCGTGACGCCTAGTTGAGCCGCTTGTAGCTGGTCGTCATCCATCTCAGCAGGCAGAGCGCAATCAAAGTCTATATCGTGGATGCATGACACTCTAGAAGGGATTGCGATCCATTCGACGATGATAAGTGTCCACCAGAGTCTTCTGCGGGATTCCCGTTCGATGGGGCCTTCTCCAAAACGGTCGCGATCCATACCCATCTTCAACTGCTCTGCTACGCGAACGGCACTCGCCCATAAATTACCATGTCGCCACGCTTCCCCAATGTTAGTAGCTATAATCCCGAGGACTGCTACAGCCTGAACAACGAGGGGGCTCGTCTTCTGCATGAAGTCCCCTTTGTCCAGCATATAGAGGGCAGCATCGTACCAATTCTGTAGGAGATCTTCTTGTTTTGGTAGGGGAGGTTGACTTCCGGAAAACTCGATATCATCCATGAATAGAATTGCAGAAGCAAGGACACTAAAGTAGAGAGCAAGCCAGAGAGGGTCCTCCGAAGCCAGTGACGAAGAAGAAAGTCGATACCAGAACAGCCGATGCTCCTCATGGAACTGAGGAGAGAAAAAAGCGCAATGAACCCATGAGGTCCATGTGTCAGCATAACGTAGAAAATGATCACTACATTCTCTTGACGGCATGATGATGTCCGTGTCTTTGAAAACACTTCGGCCTTCTCGGACGGAACGGCTCACTGATAGGGAGAGGCGTTTCTCGTACTGTTCCGTAATATCAATAAAATACCCATTAGGCCGCGATTCCTCTTCTGCAGTACCACTCGAGCTAGCACTTTTGGACACAAGAGCTGCAAGTCGAGCATTCTCTTGAAGAAGTGCTTCATAGCTCAGATTGCCGCTGGGCTGGTCGCCGGTACGGACCTGCCCGCGCACTCGAACAGTTTCGCGGCGGCATTCGAGCGCAACGCCTCGGCTGATACATGCGCGGCACGGTATTTCTCTGTTGCACTTGACCTTCCTGGCGTAGCAGGCAGTACATGATAATGGAGCACGTTGTGTTGACCGAATGGGTGGTGGCATTTGAGAAGACAGCGATTGGAGAAAAGGAACCCTGCAAGCGAGGGGACACAAGGTATCCCGAAGCCACGTGATTTACAGAGAATGCATCATGAGGAGAAATCTAGATCATCTACCATATCAGGAGTTTGGCTATATGTTGGTGTTTAATATGATTATTTCACAAAGGCTTTTCTCGGAGAGTTGAACATCACGTATGTCTTTACCGTGTGTACCGCACCATACCCAGTAGAAACCCTGAGTAGTACTAGGTAGGCTTCCGTGTTGGGCTTTCATCTTTGTTTTATTAATTTAGTTATGATGATTATGGCCTAAGCAATGGCTAGTGACCAACTGTTGAGAAAACCTGGATGTTTTACCTTGGTCAAGTTGAACGCGAATCGGTTCGCTGATGCATGCAGTGGGAGGGGAAAGGACGGGAGGCTCCAGCTTCAGCTGAGTATTTCAGCCTTGTCACGGCCAAACTCCAAAGATACCCAAAAAAATACACCCTGACACTCTCCCATGACCTGACATGTCAATGCAGATGCAGACAAACATTCCATAGGTACGAGGACACATCATGCCCAAGAACCAGGAGCTATGCCTTCTTTCTCTAGACGGTGGAGGCGTACGAGGCCTCTCGACGCTTCTAATTCTCAAGCGCATTATGGAGGGAATCAATCCCGAAACCCCTCCAAAACCCTGCGAAATCTTTCACATGATTGGTGGTACATCCACTGGGGGATTAATTGCCTTGATGCTTGGACGTATGCGCCTGAGCATTGACGACTGCATTTCAGCGTACAATGAAATGTCACGCAGTATATTCACAAAGCTTCATCATCGAATCAACCTTGCGAACGGAGAGACCCAGGGTAGATTCGATCACAAAGCCCTTGAAAAAGGAGTAAAGTCAGTGCTCGAAAAGTATGGGTTTGGCCCTGATGAGCGGTTGAAAGACAGCCTTACTGCAGGCTCATGTAAGACGTGAGGCAAATACCCTTTCCTATTCCGATACTGTTGATATTCTAATCTCAAGATCTAAACAGATTCGTCTGTGCCACTAGCCAGCAAACCGGAAAACCTGTCGTGCTTTCAAGCTATTACAATGAGCGGAGAGGTAATGATATGTTGAACATCACGAAGATATGGGAAGCAGCAAGAGCAACATCTGCCGCTACAACATTTTTTGATCCTATCACAATTGGCGACGAATCGTTTGTCGATGGAGCAACCGGCGCGAATAATCCAATTCAATACCTCTGGTCTGAGGCTGGCGATGTATGGGCCAATCGAAAAGGGTCACTCGAGGACGAGATCAAGTGTATCGTATCAATAGGAACAGGCGTTCCTCACTTGGCACCGTTCGGCTCACGCTTGAAGCAGGTTGCAGGGGCTTTGAAAGCAATCTCAACAGACACGGTGGTGACAGCCAATTTGTTCCAGACCCACCATGGAAAATTGTACGATTCGAATAGAGCATTTCGTTTCAATGTCGAACACGGCCTAGAGAATGTAGGCCTAGAAGAAGTAGACAAGTGGGGTGAAATCAAAGCAGCAACACGTAATTATATCCAACTGGAGGCCGTGCACGTTGATATCAAAGCCTGCGCTGCGAATCTGCAGGATCAGAAGTGTATGTTGCTTCATGAATCTCCTATATTGAAACAAAGTACGTATCAATTTACTGACCAACATTCGCTGCAGGGTTGAGGATCATACGCCAGAAGCTGCTTGACTTGGTCAGGCCTGCCATATCAGGACTGAATGATGCAGAAAGTCATTCAAGCGAGGAAGACCTTCAGTGGCTTACTCACACTAGAGCATATGGGAAATGGAAGAGATTTGACTCTCACCTGCTATGGTATCGATTATCCGATAAGCTGACAGACGACAGTAGCCGATTGCAATGTGTGGCAGCCGCTCTTGGTTATCATTCGTCAAAGCGGTTTGTCTCATTCGCCGGCCCTCATCTTGGTGCCGGCGACAAATTGGCTAGAGCACTCTATTTCCAGTGTGATCGGCATCAAGGATACGATGATTTTGAAATCGACAGTGCTAAAACCTTCAGTCCTGCGGATATTCTCTGGTCATTAATATGCCAATGCTTATTAATGGACTGTGAGTCGATCCCATCACTCAATCAACGCATTCTGGATTTAGAGGAACATTGCAAGACAGCACTGCGGGACGCGCTCATTTCAGGACAAAAGTCTCAACCCGTTTCATTTCTCTTCAATATTCTATTTAACGCAATACAACCCATTGAGTCTCGGTTGCTGCTAGCCATAGACAATATCCATCTCATCCAGGAGTCTTCTGTAGGAGGCTTCATAGAAGCACTCTTCGTATTTATCGAAAAGCGTTTGCCGCAAGTCGACCTAAAACTCCCCACATTTTTGACATGCCGTTCCTCAAGCATCCTTGAAGAACAACTCTCTATTGTTGAAAGTGTGGATGATGAAACAGAACGAAACGGTGAGCCCTTTTTTCAAAGAAGTTGTCTAATTCCTTATACTGAACTATTATGTTTTCAGAGTGTATCGAATCGTTGTACTTTCCAGAATGGAATGCTCGTCGTGATCAGGTTGCCGATGCCGAGAAAGGCACAAATGATTGGATCTTGTCTAACAAACAGTATCAAAACTGGAAAGATGCCAAAAGAGGAGTTCTGTGGATTGAGGGTAAACCAGGCAGTGGCAAGTCGGTGTTGGCCAAGTCACTTCTCAGGCAATTGGGCCCTCCACTCCAAAGAACGGGTACAGACTTGTCGACTTCCAGTGACCCTCGAGCAAACAGGATGACAGTCGTAAGGTCCAAGATACCCAATTCTCCCATTGTAGCGGACTGGTTCTACAGCACTCGCATGGGCAGAGTTGGGATGGCGCACATGTCTCTCTTAACTTCAGTTCTGTATCAGCTGCTTGAACAGGACAAGAGTCTCTTCCGTTTGATTGCGCCCACGTATCGCAAGAAGCCTATCGTCATAGGCGGGAAGCATGATCAATGGAGAGAGCGCGAGATCAATGAAGCGCTCGAGATGATAGGCGAAACCGGGACAAATATCATCTGTCTGATCGATGCTATGGATGAGGCTAGTGATTTAGCTGATGGTTCGATGGCCCAGGGTCATGGGAGGTCGAGAGCTCAAACTATTCTTAAGATACTTTGGAGCCTGGTATCGAGGAGGAAGAACTCCAGAATAAAGTTCGTTGCCCTCAGTCGACCGGACCCTTTCATTGAAATGGACTTCAACCAAATTCGAAAGACATACCCTGACACGTACAAAATTGTCTTGGAGCGCGAGAACCAAGGGGATATCAAATTGCTCATCGAGAAAGGGCTCAAGACTCTTCGCGCAGCTATTCGTACCTACGATTCCGACTCCGACGATGACGGTATCCAAACTAGAGGCGCCATGAAATACAAGGGTCTCGATTCGGCTCGCAATGCGCTGTCTGAATCGGAGAACGAAGCTCTAGAAAACATACAGGCTTATTTAGAAAAGCATGCAGAGGGTGTGGTCCTATGGATGACCCTCATTCTACGGGAGCTTGAAGATCTTGCGTACAATGGATTACTCACCATTACTCAACTCGAGGAACACTTGGAAAGATTACCTCGCAAGCTGGACGCCCTATATGAACACATCATCAAGAGCATTCAAAGTCGTTCTCCAAAGTCAGATATACAACAGGCTCGGTCCACGCTGATATTAGTCGCCGGCTCAGCTTCTCTAGGGAGGCCTCTTACCGTGAGGGAACTATGGGAGGCACTTGCGATCCCCGACGGTCTTGAGGATGCGCTTTCGCTGAAGAAGGAGAAGGATCCAATAATTGCTAATCGCATAAGGATAAACTCCTGGTCTGGATTTCGACGACAGTTACGAAGGAGGTGTGGACCGTTGATAGAAATCGTGCGTCCTTATGATCTGGGAGAGTGGAGCAATAGCGGGGACATTGGGCCAGATGATATCGTGCAATTCATGCATCGAACTGTGCTCGACTTTTTGCTGGATCCCAAGCGAAACGGCTTGTTTCAATTCCACGAGGAAGAAGCGCAAGAGCAGGTAATGCTTACGGCCAGAAGGTACATGTGGCTTGCTTTTCCAGAGAATGAACTGGCACATACCCCTCATATCAGCTTGTGGACTTCAGAAAACTGGTCTAAGAGCATATCAGAATACGTGGATTACTTGGAGGGGAAGATTCTCCTACGGTTCTCACTTTTTGTGCTCTCGAAGCGTACCCCAAACCGTTCCTTAGAGCTTGGATATTTGTCGCAAGCCCACCAGTCCCTCATGGGGCCAAACACAAAATTTCCAATCATGATCCGGAGACTCTATCCACAACTTGATACTAAGAATCGATCGAACTCTTCGAGCTCCCAATCAAGTGCAATAGCAGTAGGCGAGTTCTTTCGTTATGCTTGCTCGAATGGACTCGTTGTGGCAACGCGGAATTTGCTCGAAATCTATAAGGCGTCCATCACCAGTGACACCGATTACGTTGCCAGCGTCGGGAATGGCGCACTCTTAGCTGCAATTCAACATGATCTACTTTCTGAAGTTAGGACCCTGACAAAGGCTTATGGATACCAAGCTCGGCTACTCAAAACTGAACAGGGGTGGCCAATAGGAAGAAACGCGGCAAGAAGACGTCTGGATCCTTTTATTCAAATAGCTGCACGTTCTGGGAGTATTCAAGTTCTTGAATACCTTTTCGTACATACTGACCGGTTTTACGCCCGAAGTTCTGCAGTTCGCAAGTTCGCAATAACTCAGGGTGACGATATCAATGAAATATTCGATCTTGACACACAGTCAGATGGCGCACGCTCGGATGAATCAAGCGTCGCGAGTTTTGACCTAGTACACCTTGGGCTGGTAGATGCAGCTGAAGACAATGGTGAATCATTGGTCACTACTCTGCAATCGGATCAGAGGCAGAAAGCTGATGTGATTGCGCTGAACACAGCCTTTGATGAAGATAGGAGAAGTTTAGATAGCTGGGACGACCTCCCAACAATAGTGAGACGTAACCGAAAATGGGAGAAAAGGAAAGAACAACGCGAGTTCTTGAAGCTGCGAAACATCTGCTTTGAATTTGCTCGCAGTAAGCAGGATTCCACCTCAATAGGGAAACACTCCTTGCGCCCTGATATTGAAGATGTTAAAGATTCCCTTCGAATAATTGTGGAAACGATAGTAAGGGAAGACAATACTCGATTGGCTTTGGTATTACTAACATTGGCTCAGATTATTCCTGTACTTTCCATGAACCTCACTGACAACAAAGGTTCATATTCTTCTTCCTTAGATCAAGACATGATCGACGTGTACGATTCTAGCAGCAGTATCGATGCTCATGAAGAATATCTTCAGGCAGATGCCTTCGGCCGTTTTGTTGATCGATACGTCATGACTCCCACATCGAAATCTGCCAACGAGCAAACCTCTGACCCAACAAGATCGGACCGGGGACCAATAACGAAAACAGCTGTGTTTCCGGAACGTCAAATACAGCTGCCGAAATTAGAGCTGCCAATTAAAGAAGGTTCGGAAAAGGACTCCCCATCAATGTCAAAGATAACGTCTTCCAGCGGTGATAGGGAAGCATTTGTCCAGGAGGGCACTCTTCAAAAGCAACAGAGCAGTTCCACTGCGGAATCCTCCCTACGTCAAGTTTTGAAAGCGGACAGCCCGAATCTCGTCTCACCCAGTAGCGTCTCACAGGACTCCGGACCATCCATATCGAGGAACGACAAGCCAAAAACTGGAATAGGAGGTTTCATGAAGAAATTGCTCAGGGGTAAAAAGCGAGACGAATAGAGTCAGATACGCGGTCTTTCGTGCCGAAGAAAGGACGGAAACTAGGGACCAGTAATCAACGCCACCAAACTCCTCATACAAGCTATATCTGTATTTCAAGATGATGGAGCCAACAAAACTGTTTTGGTTGGGGCGCATTTAATTAGGATTTCAGCCCATTTGACCAATTGAAAACCAGCCATGGAAATCGTTTGCTATGTCATTCAACTCCGGAAGCCCAAAAATGTCGTCAAATGTCTGGGTGAAAGGCGTGTGGCTGCCATCCAATGGCATAGCTGGGCCCATCATGTACAGTTCATGTTGAGAAAGATTTGAGTTACTGGGACTCCCATCCAAATGTGTTCTATGGGCACCCTCCATCCCTTGTGCCCCGTTTCTGGCTTCTCCAGTATCAATATTTGTATTGCTATTATCCTCCGCTTGAATTGGGTTTCCGGTCCTTTTGGAAAGCGAGCTTAGTCTTCTGTTGGCATCAGCCGCCAATTTGTAAACCTTAGTGCACTCCTCTAGACACCTCAGCAAAAACGTGATACTCTCTTTTTCTAGCCCTAGAGTATGCACTTGCGTCATGATTGCCATCACTAACGCATACACGAGCATAAGTGGTGCCGAGTGCAGCCCTTTCTCTTGCGACCTGAACTGGCGAATCAGGGTTATAATAAGTGCGCAAGAAGAGGCACAGATTTCACGAGAAGAGGATGAAAGAGGAAACGATGGGGTTGGGCGTATGAAATGTCGATTCAGAGAGAGAATTAGGGCGTGGTAGAAAAGACTGCCAGACGTCAGTGTGTCTCAGAACTATAGAAGTGATAAACCACTCACTGTAAGACGAGAACATTGGGGAAGACTTGTTTTCCACTCGCCCATTGGCTCCACTGCAATGGCTCAGGTAACTCGTTGTGCCATCTATTAAATCTCAAATTAAGCTCTCCTAGTTTGGAGAGCCTAACGGCTTCGGTCTTTTGGGTCTTCCCTGCCTTGGGGATGGTAAAAATGTCGGTCATCATATCTTGGAAAATTTTACAGAGCAATGCTGTGTATTGGAGACCTAGAGTTAATTGCGGCTTCTGCGGACTGGCAAACTGTGATGCGATCTCTGTGATCCGGAACAGAGCATGAGCAGGCGGTACATCCGGAAGAGCCTCGGAAGGGTGCACGGTGGCATCGTCTTCGCGAAGATAGACTGGGCGGCCTAGATATAGGCTGACGAACTTGTCGGCAACGTAGCTACCCCAATATATCCGTCGACGTATCTCAACATCTTCAGCAGTAACGATAGTCTGATCTTCCAAGACCCAGCGCATGGGATCTTGATGGAAGCCAATATCCTGTCCCATTCTAAAGGCCATACCAGAGAGTAACCAGCCTTGACTGGCATTTCCTTGGCCCACCTCATGAAAAGCCAAACACAGCAGTGCTTGAATAGTGGTGGGAGAGGGTCTGGTTAAGCAATGGGTGAAGACGATTTCTTGAGCACATTTGGCCAATATTTGTGCCTTACTCCGCGTCTCTAGGTCCTTAGAGTGGGGTGTTCCAAGCGCGCACAGGGCATAGACTAAGGGATATGACCAGTATTTTCCACCATAGCTGTTCTCATAGTAGTCGGACAAGAAGGCTTCGCGATAAATGAACATATACTGGGGATACTGGTGTAGGAAAAAGAGGGGAAGCGTTTCTTTGATTAACCCGTCGTTGACGCCAATGACAGATGCGATACGAACAATGCTCAAAGCGTCGAGCGCTGCTGGGTCCGTATGAGAGAGACTTGTAGGCACTGTCGATTCTTCACCAAGATACATACTTGTGGGTCCGTGAAATTCTAAAGTCCCTTGGGGTCCGGAGCGAAGAGTGATGGCATTGGAGGGCTCCGAGTTTTCTGATGCTCCGGTTGGCGATTTCTGGCTTTGGTCCTCGATAGGTAGCTCATGATGAGACAAATGGTCATCTAAAGCCACATTGGAAAGTATTTCATCACGTTCCGCATCTGAAACACTCTTCAACTTTTGGATCAGTGACTCAAAATAGGCAAGCCTTGTTTCGAGAGCACTGAGATATTTGTGGGACACGGGGTGTTTTCGGCCATCTTGTGTTCTATATTCACACTGATGATTGCTTTGAACACAGTTAGAGCATGGCTGGACCCGGCTGCACTTGATCTTGCGGGTCTGGCATCGTTTACATCTAGTAAGGTCAGTTACGGGCCGCCGTGTGTTTGAGCGACTTCTTACGCAAGTCGGCGCGTTGACTCCATATGTCCACACACTTTTCAAAACCACTTCGTAACGCATTGGTTGAGGTGGAGGGAGCTGAGCTGTGGCGATGTTATTGGATGAAGTTAGATGATTTAGGAACATAAAAAGAACAAGTAATTATTGGCAAAAATCGGCCCGATGGGGCTACAAGCTACACAAGCTCAAGGAAACTCTAGCCGAATGGCAGTCAAACTAACGTTTTCATCTGGCCTCGAGAGTTTCCACTCGAGTTCATATGTCCCATTGAGAATCTCTTACTATCGCTACTTTGAGAACCCTGATTTAAGGCCCTGAGAAACTGAATCTATGAACTTCTCCACATCGCTGATCTCGTTATACCACCCTAGCGACACTCTAACACCGTCGCGATAGTGGCTCACAAAGATGCCATCATTCTCAAAATGTTCCTTCCAACGCTCATCGAATAGTCTTACGACATATAGATGAGGTGCTCGTCGGTCTGCGAACGGACTTCCTACTAATTCAACACCCACCTCCTTGCACCGTAGCGCCAGAGTTCGACCCAGACTTCGCAAGTGCCTCTCGATACGCGGCATTCCCAGTTCATGCATCAGAAAAGAAAGCGAAGCTTCCAGCGCAGCCGTTCCTACAAGACTGACGTTCAAATGTTCGTACCTCTGGGAAGTGGAATGATATTGGACATGCGGGTCCGCAAGCAACGTTCCTGGTAGGTTCGCAATAGCACCCGCGCCCACAATAGGAGGTGTTGATTTCAAGTCTGGAAGCGCCTTTGGATCGATATATAACACACCCAAACCAGTCGGGCATCCAAGACCTTTGTGGCAACTAAAGGCAGCAGCAGAGACGTTCCAGTTGTTGAGGTCGATAGGTGCAACCCCAACGTGTTGAGTTATGTCGACGAGAACATGGATACCCCGTGGCCTGAACTCTGCGCAGATATCTTTAACGTCGTTAAGCTGACCGTTATGAAACATGATAGTCGACAAGCCAATTGCGACAGTACGCTCATCCACATGGGCTGCGAAGATAGAAGCATCTGCAAAATGCTTGTCTTCAGGCGGTATCCGTCGAACTTCGAGTCCCTGATCCACCAAACCCAGCCATCCGTAGACATGGTTTGGATGTTCTGTATCGAGCACCACAACGTTGTCGCCCGGCTCAAACTTTATGGACCGCTGGAAAAGATTGAGTCCTTCAGTTGTATCGCGGGTGAAGGCCAATGATGACGGTTCGACATGTAGATACTCGGCCGTTATCTCACGCGCCCTCTGAGTCGTTTGTTGCCAGATTGGCTTTGGATGAGGTTCAAATGCAGCCTGGTTGAAGAACTCGTCTACGGCAGCTTTGACCCGAGTATTCATAGGAGGCTGAAAAGAAGCATTGAGGTATGTAACGTCTTTATTAGAGACGACTGGAACGAGGCTGCGATACTTGCACAGACAGGAGTTCTCCTCGAAGGATGAATCTATGAGAAGCTTGCCGGCATCATGTGTGCCATTCACCGCGATTTGACCCATAATGTTCGTAAAAGATAGAAAAGAGTCTCTGTTGAATCTGAAACAGGATTTTGATTCATCTTTTATCTTGCTACAATAATATCGTTTTTGAACTGAAAGATTGCGGCTTTCGACCTTCGATTTTCTCCACTTGAACAGCCGAGCGGGATTCGTCCTCCGTCGCCACGGACGCTGAACCGGCGCTAATAAACGCTGGTTTGCGGGCTTCACCCCCCGAAGAAACAAACCCATACGTTCAATCTCACCTTCTAAACCATTATGACGGAGGTCGAGGCCCGTTATCATGGTCAAGGATGCATTGATTATCGCTTCTCCACACTCCGGAACCCCGCCTCCACAAAATTAGTTTGAGCCACTAGTGACAGTGTAAACGGTTTATAAAAGCTGAGAAGTGACCTCTATCTGATTGTCATTTATGATACCTCATTTTGATTTGATTTTTTTTCTTGGAATAGCTTACCACCCTTGCCAGATATCCCATGGCCACCTCAGCTCCATCACATTCCAATGTCAAATCCAAATCAGATTACAGGGACACAGAGAGTGGTCCCCCGATCACTATCACTGAAGGCGAAATGACACCTGTGCCAAAGCACACCCTGAAGCGCGAATTCAAGTCTCGACAGGTCAACATGCTAGCTATAGCCGGTGCCATTGGTACAGGTCTCATCATCGGTTCTGGACAAGGTCTTGCAAGAGGTGGACCAGCCAGCCTTTTCATCGCGTACATATTGACCGGATCCATTATATACTTCACTATGACGGCTCTAGGAGAAATGGCTTCCTTGCTTCCTATCGATCAAGGGTTCAGTGGATATGCGGAACGATTTGTGGATCCTGCACTTGGGTGAGTTCCATTCGCTTCAATCAAAGATGGTTCCGACAATCATCAATCGTAAATGCTAACACGAAGATAGATTTGCTACTGGCTGGAACTACTTCTTCAAATATGCAATTGTGCTCGCAAATAATCTCAACGCTGCCGGTCTGATCGTCCAATACTGGCGGCCCGATCTCAGCGTCGCCATATGGGTCACAGTCTTCGCTGTGGTGATCATCGCCATCAATGTTCTTCACGTGGGATCTTTTGGTGAATCCGAATTCATACTCTCTTCTTTCAAAATCATCACCCTAATAATCGTCATGATGACCTGCTTCGTTATCGCGTTAGGAGGCGGTCCAAATGGTGACAGAGTAGGGTTTCGGTACTGGAACGAACCTGGCGCTTTCGCTGAGTACCTCGTGCCCGGCCCGACAGGAAGATTTCTTGGTTTTTGGGCATGCATGGTTCAAGCATGCTTCGCTTACACCGGAACTGAAGTAGTTGGAGTAGCATTTGGGGAGACGCCAAACCCAAGGAAGAACATCCCCAAAGCAGTGAAGCAGACTCTCTGGCGTATCTGCGTCTTTTATATTGCTGGTGTACTGCTACTGGGCATGGCCGTGCCATATGACAACGACCATCTTGTTGGAGCGACAAAAGCAAAAACAAGCGCGGCAGCATCTCCCTATGTCATCGCGATGAACATTGCAGGCATCAAGGTTCTGCCAGACTTTATCAATGCAAGTCTACTTGCTTTTGTTATATCAGCAGCAAACACTGGTAAGCGAGCTTCTCTTCACTGTGTTATTGAATATGCTCTAAAGCAGCAATAGACATCTATGTCGGAGCGCGCACTCTATACTCCCTGGCGAAATCTGGACAAGCCCCTGCCATCTTCATCCGTACAACTAACGCCGGAGTTCCCATTTATGGAGTCGCCGCCACTTCTGCTTTCGCTCTGTTGGCATACATGAATATCTCTTCATCCTCATCCACCGTCTTTGGCTATTTTGTTAGTCTAGTCACGGTTTTCGGCACGCTGAACTGGATTAATGTCCTAGTGAGCTATCTCAGCTTCGTCCGAGGGATGAAGGCCCAGGGGATAAGCAGAAAAGACTTAGTATATCGTGGACCTTTGCAGCCTTACGGTGCTTGGTGGGCTTTGATCATCACGATTCTCATTATTTTCTTCAATGGTAAGTCGTCCAGTTTTCATTCTGAACTTTGTGATTCTAACGAGGTCTCAGGGTACAACGCCTTCATTCCCAACTTCAAGATCGCCACGTTCATGACTTGTTATGTCGGGATAGCGGTGTATCTAGTCAATATTTTTGCATGGAAGCTTATTCACAAAACAAAGAGGGTGAAGGCAACGGAGATGGATTTGGTCACAGACCGCAGGGCATTCGAGGAGGTGGAGCAGGATGCTGCCATTGCGGAGGACAAGCGAAGCTGGAAAGAAGTTCTTGAAACGTAGTGCCTGATTTGGACGTAGAAGAGACTACCGAGTAGAACGCCAGATACTACATTCCCCAGTACGCATATTGCTGAAATCCGTTGGCGTCCTTGCTCCAATCACGCCCAGACAATGACCAGCGCTGTCATTTACAGCCCAACGCTACTAACGCTAATACCACGCAAAAGCTCATCGAAATTCTCGAAAAGTTCTCGAACATCGTTTTCACCGTCCAAACATTGTAGTAAAATTTAACTCATGAGCGGCCCAAATAGTGAGGTGGGTCGCCCCGCCCTCTAGCTAATCGCCAACGACTAGGATATCGTGGTCAGGGGCGCGTTTCCGGAAATGACGTGTTTATGCAACGCTACCATCGATCAATGTAGGCCAATACATTTCAGAACTTCGACAAGGTAGACCAGGGGGGAACCATCAGACTCATATTTTTTGCCTCTTTTTTTCTGTTGTGAGTCTGCTTCTTTGTGCGCCTTCATAATGTTAGATGTACGACACCTACCCATGGTAATTAGTCCAGCCTAGAGACAAAAGAACATCGAAGTTTACCCAAAACAGAACTGTCTAAAAGGTCTCTTTTCATGAAGCCAGGAATCTTCAATAGGAACCACCCCGAATATGACTCCCCCAAAACTCCAAGACTTGGGTCCATTCCCATGGATGGCACGGGTACTCCCTGTCCTCCGCCTACTCGCCCACGCAAACTGCCAATACAACCACTCACTCGCGCGCAAAAAAGGATGAATCACCCACGCGTCTACGCTAGCACGTACATTACAAAACAGCCCATCATGTTAACCAAATTTCCTCTTCACGCGGACCTTTCAAATCCTCTCTCTTTTCGCGCGCGTCACCCCGGTGCTCCAACCAACAACCACTGATGAATATCTTCCGGAGAAAGCAAGACCCAGCACTCACCAGCACCACCCCCTCATCCAACACAAGCGTCAAAATGGCCCGGAAAACTATAAACGCCGTGCCGTCGGATGAGGACCTTTCGAACAAGTCGTCCATAGAGAAAAAGCGTCCTGGTACCTCGGGGACAGAATTACTCCTAAAGACGAACCGCCGTGCTGCAAGCGACCGCTACCTCGCTGCCCAGCGAGCAGAAACCGCATACAAAGCGAAAAAGCGCTCTGCGGGCGCCCGTCAACATCGCGCGGATGCGAAGTTGCATTTTAGCAGGTCGTTTGCGCATTTGAGCGCCGGGTGCAAGAGTACGGGGTATATGTTCATGGCGGTTCCGTGGATGTTCAGAGATTGGCATGAGAATAGGCAGATTCGGAATGAGAAGGCTGCTATTGACAAGTATGAGAGGAAGAAGAAGAAGTTGGAGGAGTTGGTTGCAAGGCAGGAAGCTGAGAAGCAGAAGAAGGGAGAGAAGGAGGGGGATGATGAGGAGATGATGAGTGGTGCGAATTAAAGATGAGGGCTTGAGGTGATTGGCCTGGCTTTGCCGTCGCATTTTTCTTATCTGCTGTTCTGTCGTTTCCTGTTCAACTACTGGGAGGTACTGGATGACCTTCTGAGAACCGCCATTCCTTTGTGTCTAGTTTGTGTTTCTTTGCTTAAGTTTTCCTTTCGCATCTTATCCACACACTCGCTACATTTCCTTCCACTACTCTTCCTTGTCGTCTTACACAACCTTACATTTCCTAATCGCTTTGTCATTTGTCATTTCAAATTGGCGTTGAATGGAGCATACGATGGGCATCTGAGATGACTTTCACATAGAGGCCGACCTTGATGATAATGGTGGGTCATGAAACGTCTCGAATGCGCTTCTATGTCTCTCAATCGAGGCCAGACAACAGTAATGTATCTATACTCCCTAAAGTCAAAAAGAACATGTTCGCCAAAATCTTCCAAAAAAAAAAAAAAGGAAACAGCAAATCTGCAAAAGAAACATACGTGTCTATAAGTACGAAAGTCATAACGCCATGAGAGAACCCTGGAAGCGCGACTCCAAGCCAGGTTACACAAGCCCGCAGCATAGCCTGAGTCGAGAGAATCAGCTTCACACACATCTAAAACACAATCAGCACAATCGCACCGTTCCCTCATTTCTAGCCCGCTATAGCCTGCACCGCCTCCATAAATCCGGTATTCATCCACGCTTGACTGGCATCCCACATCATCATGCCTCCAAAACTCGTGAATTTCCTAGAATACTCAACCACTGGCGCAAGCGCACTTGGACTCAAATACCCTCTTCCAGCTCCCGTATTCGCCGGTACGCCCATCAGAACTCTCACGGCTGGGTTCTTTGATGACTTCGCCCAAGCATCCCATTGGTCGAAATTGAAGTTCCATTGCTCGGTACTACCAGGGACGAAGGAAGAGGCGCCGCAGCCATTATTATAGAATTGTACGTGAACGAAGTCAAGAGGCACATTCTCGAGGATCTCTTTGTTGTAGATATCAGGGAAGGGGCATTGCGGAGCTGCGCTAAGGTAGTATGCCCTATTTCCATTATCCATGAGAGCGCGGAGAGTGTTGCCGAACACAGCCATATTGCTGACCGTAGCCTCGAAATCGAAATCGAAGCCGTCGACAATTGCGGAACCGAATGGTCGTAGTGCGTTTGAGCCGGGTTGGGCAGGACCAAATGTTGCCCAAACTTTGTGGGCTTCAGCGATTGCGAGATCAGGGGTGGCGAAGCCGCCTTCTGTGTAGGCATCTCCACCCAGGGAGAGCATGACGGTTTTTCCTAGCGATTGGCAGGTTTTGATATCGGCTCTGTCCTGCTTTAGTACGTAGAGTAAGACAGCCCGTCCGGGAATGGAACTGGGGACTGTAGGATAACATACTCAATCTCGGGGCACGAGAACGTTTGTGTACCCGGAAAAGTGTCGCATTTGTCGCCTTGGTTTGCAAAATTCATAATTGGGTGGCCGCCTGGACCATTGAAACGGAGAAGAAAAGCTAAAAGAATGACCTAGAGTAAGGAAAAAGTTTATCAGCAAAGATGCCTACATTTCGTTCTGAACTGAACACTAACGTCTGTTCCCACATCTGTCCACGTGCGTTAGCGGGCAATATTCCCCTTTTTGCGAGCTTCCACTTACCATTGCAATAGTTGATCAGCCGATTCTGCGTACTCTGTTGACCTGCCGAGTTCTGGCCCCAGTACAATACAATGTTGGACTTGCTGTTTGGGTCGAATCCCGCATAGACTTCACTCGCGGCAGCCAAGAAGAAACATAGCTTCCGAAGAAAGGCCATGTTGGGAATGTCAGAGGACCAGTGAGGAAGGAACGAGTTGGTGGCACAAGATATTTGAACGAAACGAATTGAGATCACTTAATTGACGAGGTGGTGAAACAAGCTGTCTGTAGTAGCCAGACTAGCTGGTATACTTAAAATCGTTGCTCTTTTGGTTAGCAGCTAGATATGGCTCAAACTGGCACTTGTTGCCGCGAATCCTGCCTTTTGTTAAGGAAGCAGCCGATTTCGTGATCTCGAGACGTTCGCGAGCGGCACACAAGATAACGGACCGAAAGAGAGGCTGAAGAACTTCGACTCTTCGATATCTTATCTGCCCCGGATGGACGTTTAAAGGCTGAAGTTTACCCAGCGTTGTTCTGATTTCCTCGTAATAATACTGAGACACCGTAGAATGGCCTACTATCGCAGCTACATATTCCAAATGGGGTCATGTCGCCGGTATAACGTCTATAACAGCTGGTAATGAAATTATTAATGATAAGCCGACATGGGCATAGACGAGATCCCAGTTCTCAAGTTGAAAAAGGCTCAAGGGCCATTGGTAATTTTCCATCCAAAACTTCGTGCATGATTGTGACTTTCCGTCTGGGAGCCACCAGTGCAGTGGAATGTATTTTTGCGTGTAGTTGTCAAGAGTAGCATTGATCTGGAGGCGTTTTACTGCATCCAATGCCGAAACGAATCGAGGCAGTTGTAAGGTATATGGCTATAAGAGTAAGTCCGTTTAGCCGACAAGTGGTGGAGCAGGGATTCCAGACTTCAATTCACATGACAATACCCAGGTCCTTATTTTGCAACCTTATAATTGATAGGGACGAAAGGAACTGGGAACTTCAAAAATTAACTCCGCTATTTCAACTTACTTTGGCTTGGACTTTCTAGTCTTATCGCTCATAACGTCTTTGAACCGCCCCAGCTCTTCCTGGTCAGCGTGGGCTTCTAGCCACTGGAAACGTGCATCGACCCAGTCCTTCATGTCTTGGGGTAAGCATGCGATGAGTGAAAGCGAGTAGAGTTGGAAGAGTAGGTGATAAATGCTGGCCATTTTCGGTCGCGGCATGTTTGCATACATCCGCTTTTCGGAGTCTGCATCGCCAGTAGTAGTTAACTGAAGCAATGACACTGTGCGCTTGAAGGGGTCAGGCTCATAAACGAAGTGTCCACCAAGTTCGACAGTTCCAGATGACATATTTGCCACTAGCCTAGGTCCCTTCTTATGAGACCCTACGGGTAAAGACCTGCTTTGCTGTGGCTTTTGCTGCTCGATTGGCCAGTAGGATTGAAGTTGTTCCAGGTATCCTGCTAAATAAGGAATGGTAGCGCAAGTATCCTGGGCAATCTGGAATATCAGAGCCTCCAAATTTGATTTCTGGGTCATTAAGAATGATCGATCATCTATCGTTGGTTCTGAAAGAAGGGAGTTGTATTGAGCAAGGATCACCTGCAGGAGCCGCAGCCGGGAATGCCGTATGTTGTTCCATAAATGACCGTTAAATGGTTGTGAATAAACTGACAAGCCGGTTAGCATTCATCAAGAGCAACAGTGAAATCGTTTATCGGCTTACCATAGTAATAATCATCGTAAACTAGTTGCTTTGGTGCTGCCAGAATTTTAAAAGTGTCGAAGGGCTCGCGATCCGCCAAATCCCTCGAGAAGTTGGTAAACATTTCGTCTATCAGTTGTGCCCTTGAGACGAAGATATCGGGTAAGGGATATTCCAAAATTTTTATTCCGTGCTCGAATGCTATGACTTCTGCAACAATGTCTAAAAAGTTTGCATGGACTGAGTACGGGTTGGTCCTGCCTCCCAGCTCTTTCCTGAGAATAAAGAATTTACGAGGAAGGGGAAGGTTTTGCAGCCAACAGTTCATGATCGTACTCTGAATTAGTGTGGCAATCAACCTTTTTACCATGTTGGAAGGTGGCCCATTTTTTAGGCACATTGAGGCAATTGTAACAGCACCATCAAGGTGTTTGGTCATATTGCGCATGCCATAAGCTCTCGGGACTATTAAGACTTCGAACAGGGCCAAAATGATGACAGAGAGAAGTGTAGACTCCCTTGCAGCCGATATTGAATCAGAAAGTGCGTTGTTGACGCTACGAATAGCAACCACGTAATTCTTCGTCGCTTGCTGAAGTATGTCAGGGCTGCGGTTGGCTTTTGCATATCCCGCCATGCCACACGCCACGAGACATTGTTGAAGCCCGGGGATAGCGTATCCTTCTCTTGCATAGTAGTTGGGAAGATAGTCGAACTGAGCTGTCGCTGGGTCGCTGCCAACGAATGATGACATGAAGAAGCTTACAGCCATGTCGTCTATAGGCTGGTACATAACGACGTCAGTCAGCCTGACCTGTTTGGTGTACTGAACCATTAGTTGCTGACTAGATTCCCCTGTTAAAGTCTCTTCATTTTGTGAAGATCCTGTGCTTCGCAACTTGCTCTTCCTTGCAACTTGAACACTCTCGTCAAAGAACATGAGATCAGCTGGATTTCGATAGCCAGGGCATTTTCGTTTCGCCTTGATACATTGCCCACATGCGGGGATGGCTTGGTCACACTGACGAAGGAGAGGTGAAATGATTAGCAGACCAGCAGCAGTCAAGGAATGGCTATTGCAGATGTTACTCACCTTGCTCCTCCGCTTCCTGCATTCCCCGCATGCTGCTGATGGCTTACCGCGATACACCATCTTCCTGAGAGTATACCGATCGTCGTCGGCGTCGTTGGCGCCCTATACTGTTGGAAATTTTCATAGGCACTCTCCTGTTTGTCCGGTACTGTTGATTTTCACGGTCACCGAGTAGGCCTGTTGTGATGTTTAAACCCGGAGGACAGACGGATTTTCCAGAGCGTATCGGCAATCAGCCGTGACGCCAGGCAGGAAAGCGCAGGTACAAGGTGATTGGGCCAAGGCAGGGTCCCTTAGGCGCCCCGGACAATTGCCCTATTTGGAGCTGTCAAACTGGTTTAGGGCCGGTATCTGCAACGCACTGGCTCATCTTGCATTGATGATGGACTGCTTCGCATGCGAGAACGAGAACGTCTACATAAACCCTGAATTTCACTTTGGTAAACTCGTTAAATCCTTCGTATAGATAGGCTCCTTGGCTGATCATAGATGGCGCCAACGGGCTTGTCAGCAGTAAACCTCATCCAGGAAAAACCACGTGGACGACCTCCTACGCCCTATCTGAACAAAACACTTGCCCAACCACGCCAGAGTCTGATGGAAAATAAAATAAATTGCGTCGAGAGCAAAGGGTTGTTAAAATCTATTTATATGGAATATGTTGAGCACATTCATCAGCTCACCCAGAGCAGCCCAAACCGTCCGACAGATGCAGGACCGATGTATGTAACTCATGCTATTCATACCATCATATCATGCCCCTACAAAATCTTTGTTGCCGAGCCAGTTTCATTCAAGCAGTGGGTGCAATAAAACCCTTGTGGTCCTTATGAGACTTGTACCAATAGGCATCCTTCTTAGGTTTCAATTCGTCAGACAATTTGTCGAGAATTGTGGCAAGCAACTTTTCTTTCCCCTCCTCGTTGTCGGCATCTCGGTTCCAGACGGCAATTTGGACCGCGTTCCAGCGCACCGAGTAAGATATACCACAGATGTCATCATTGAATGCTTTTATCATCTGTTAGCAAAATCATCGACGTTTGGGCACGATTATCTCGACCTACCCTCTCGCTTCGTCTCAACGGCACCCTGGAGTATATCTCCAACTGCAAGCAAGCACATCTCATGCCAAAACTGCGGTGCAGCCTCCTTACTAATTCGGAAGTAGTAAGCACCTCCGCGAGCATTTCTGGGATCCTCCCAAAGCGGCTTGACACCGAGATGGAAAAGATGGATCGAGTCGCGTAGCTTGAGGCTATCGACAGGGATATTGTTGAAATGCTGATAGAACTCCTTCACTGAGATAATCTGCTCGCCTAAGGGTTTCGGCCGTGATGCGTATTCTTCAGAAGTCGAAGTTTTATCCTTAGAAGAAGAGCCCTGTTGACCCTTCTCGGCCCAAAATTGCCATTTGAAACGAAATTCAGGGACACGGACAGACTTGAAAATCGAATTTAGCATCGCGGTGCCACGCGCAGGTGAAGCGGTAGCAGAGGTCTCCTGGGCGGTTGCTGGAGGCAAGTTGGAGGTACTGAGAACGGGAAATCGGCCGGCCATTGTGATATCAAAGACGATTAAGATCTGTAGGAAATGTGCAACAAGTGGTCCTGATTGGATCGAAGAGTGTTAAATCCAGTATCAGAAACGGAGAAGGACCTTTTGGAAAACCCTGGTCTAGCTGAATATGGCCTTAAATTGCTTACAGTGATCGGTCCGATTTGGTTCGAATCTTTCGAACAATGCAAGCGGTTTCTGAGGTATCCTTATGGTTGGCAGGGCAGACGGGATTCACTGGTATGTAGTCGATTAGAAGAGTCATATTGAGACATGTGACGAAAGAAAAAGGGAAGTAAGAATGCGCAAGGAACTGGAACTAGTCGTAGATGCAGAGAGAATTGGTAACAGCAGTGGGTTCATGATGCATGTGTGATCTCCGAGGCTGGAGCTGACGAACCATGGCGTGATGCGGCGTTTGCTGTGTGCCAACGTAGCCGACAAAGTTGGTACATAATTGAATAGAAAATGGATGGCAGAGAGAAGGGGAAGTAACTGGGATTGTTCAAACATGGCTGGAGCGGAATACGTAGTCGGAGGCAAGAAGGACAGACGTGGAAGGGTTTGAAGGGAGGATATTTCTTCTCAGCTCGCTGCCTACGCCGCCCCGCACCACTTGGAGGACAGTTGGGTCTTGGAAGAGAGGCTTCTGTAACCCAGACTCTGCGTACAACAGGAGAGACAAAATGGAGAGGTGTCGATTTGAACATGTAGAGAGCTATACATACCGAGTGACACGGATATCAGGAGTAGGCGACCCCTGCTAGTAGGCTAGAGATGGCAGAGCTATGGCACCGAAATCGCTGGAAAAACGGGGACGAAGGCAGCAAGAAACCCAGGAACGGAGGCAGAGGACGGGGCGAGCAAAGGTCGGCTTGAGTCTGGCGGCACCGGAAGGCGAGAGAGAGCACTTGAGAAGGGTGACGGCGACGGTGACGGGGTTCGTAGTCGGGATGAGTTGTTCTTAAAGAGAAGCTCAGAAGCCCTGAGCGCCCAAGTCAGCGAGCTGCAGCCGCCCGTTTTGCGTTTCAAGACGCCGTTTCACGACCCCTGCTGACACCAACGACGATTCTGGCGCCTGAGGCCGACAAGACAAGAAAAGCCAACCGCCCGCGCAGCTGCAGCTTCACACCGCCTTGGCAAGTGACGTTTGCCCTGTTACCCGGCTTGGGCTTTCTGGACATTCTTTTATTTTGTTTTCCCCTCTCTTGAACCTGTAGACCTCGAGCAGAGAGCCATGGCTATATGATTCAGCAAGTAGACTGATGGTAGAGTTGCCTTGCTGAGGTTCCTATCCCGCGCTAGGTCACCCCCACCAGCCCGCCATTTTTTGGTCTTTTGCGACTCGTAGCCAGAGCACCTACCTCTCTACCTTGACCACCTCCCACGAAACCTGCCTCATCTCCTTCCTCTTCCTGTTCCCCGATTGCACCTCATCTCAGCCTTGAGATTACCCTGCAGCATCCCCGAGCATGGCAGCCATTCCCGTCGGGGCATCTGAGCACCGCCACAAGCGTATTAAGCTCACCACCTCGGAGCCCGTCATACCCGCTAAATCGCCCCTACTCTCCACGAGCACGTCCCACGCATCTAAAAATGCAGACGACCCTGAATCAGAGAGCGAGAGCGAATTGTCAGAGTCGAGCGAGGAACCTAGCTCAGAGAGCGAGAGCGACGAAGACAGTGAGGTATCGAATTCGGAGGCTGGGCAGCGTGAAGACGACGAAGACAAGGCCATCAACTTGAGAGCAAACCGCGGAAATAAACCAGTTATGAAGTTCAAGCACGATGAATTGGGACCAGATATTCGAGGTTTTCTGAAGGAGTTCCTTCCGCAGTTAAAAGCTGCGAATGATGAGCTAGAGGAGCAGCGAAAAGCCGGGACGTTGAAGAACAGGGAGATCGACGCTGAAACCGACGAACAAAACCAGAGCGAACAATATATTGAAATGGTTGGAAGCTCTGGCATAATCAACTAGTGGCTGAATGCTGACAGTAATACAGAACCTGGGACTCGGCGTACTCGAGGCGAAGACGTCAGATACTAGCGACTCGTCGGACTGTGAGGGTGATGACGAACCCAAGGAAAAGGACATATTAGGAAAGCTCATGGGCCGGAAGAACAAAGGCGCGGCAGGCATTCAAGAGCTGCAGGAAAATCCAGATGCAAACACATAAGCTCCTTCTAACTTTTGGTCGCGAGGAAGGAACAACCAACACTCACTTTACATACATTCTGTGAGAGGCAGGCAGAAGCGGCTAGCGACAAACCACTGCAAATGTCATCATTCAAGTCGAGTGACGGCCGCAGAAAACCTCCAGATACCACTTGCCCCCGCCTCTCTCATCCCCGGGCGCCGTTCGACAACTTCACTTGCAATTCCACGTTGCATCTGCATTCTCATGGATCTCAGGTTCCTCAATGTACTCCCGAACTTTCTTCTTCCTCCTCCAATCGGTTCCAAATCTGGCATCCCTCTCACCAACGAGCTGCTCGAATTGTGGCATTTGATCTTCGGCCGTCACGCTCGTCATCAACTTCGGACCCCCGAGCGGCAGTTTGTCTCCTCTGTCAACTTGCCAGAGGTGATACACTTTTCCATATAAATGGACCACCTGCTCCATCTCCCTGTTCTCGGCCACCTCCCACGCAGCTTCCGGCACGGCAGCCGGCTTGGGCATGATCAGCATCCCGGATTTGACTTCGAAAACGTGCGAGTGCCAGAGTTTCTGCTCGTGCGAGTCCAGGGTGTCAAACAGCTTCGGCGTGATCATGTATTCTTTGATTCCGCTTAGCACATGATTCCTCACGTTAAGGGGAAGAGGAGAAAGCACATACCTATCCCAATTATGCGTGCTCCCTTTTCAGGAGAGTCGTACAAGATGCATTGTCGCACTTCATCGTTCAAGTGAGCGCAGTAATGATTCGCTTCGACAAAACGAGACGGGTCATCGGCATAGACATGAAATGCGTTGAGGTGTGCGCATAGTCGCTCTGTAGGTGCAAACCGCTGCGTTTGTCAGATACAAATGCTCCGCTTGCAAAACAACAAATTTCAGGTGAGATTACCTGAATTACGGAAGCGCCAGTTTCAAGAGTCTTGTTTGTGCCGGATTCAGGCTGCCCAGCAACCTTGTTGCTGACTGGCATTGCGTCCATGGCAAAAAGACTAATATGCCCTCCCGGTTCTTAGATGTTTTCCGAGCTTAAATCCTTTTCAAGTGTTCTTAGGCGACTGGTGAAATCACCGTCTTGAAGATGAAGTGCAATGAAGCCGATCTGACGTCATTGTGATACTGCATAGAGTCACGCCTTCTACAGCTTCGAAAATGAGAAGAAATTGTCTGACTCCCTACTCCCTTTACCTTCAGATTTGCTGGCGGCGCGTAAAACAAACGGCAAAACATACTACCCAGGAACCAATACCATCGAGCCGGCCCAAGTCAGGTGTGATACATCAACCACGTCAATTTTGGTTTCTTCGCATCTGCTTGGAGTACTGTCCTGTTCCTTCCAGAAGGTGAAGTATTAGTATAGGCAGTAAATGTAATTTTAATTATTCAATAGAAACACTTTACAATCCACAACATTTCGCACCCTGGTATAGACGAACTGACATTCAAAGACAAAAAGGGAAACACCCTTAAACACCTTTCAGCTGAACGCAAGAATACCTCATTTTACCCATGTCCTCAGTCCCTCCACTCCCCGCCCAATCAATGGCCCATCACCACCCATCCTTCTTTGAAGACTGACCGAAGAAAGAACGCCATTCCTAGCACCACCCCGAGCCCGGCGACCCCAATCGCACTATAGAACGCATTGCGATTCTGCGCAAAAATGTCACCTTCTGACACCGGAGCATACACCTCGACTGAACCTGCAATTCCGAGTGCAATAGAGATGGAGTAATTGACCACGGTATTGACAAGACTTGCGGCTAGGCCTTGATGTTCTCTTGGCATGTGGTTGGAGAGAATGACCGTTGCAGCTGGAAAACTCATATCCATGCCAAATGGCATTATGATAATAGAAACGAAAGTCTGCGCCCAATAGATCTGTTGTGCTGGTTGGAAGCACATGATCAGGATGCCTACAAAGAAAGGTATCATACTGACCATCATCACAAAAGAGACGGGGGTATGGGTGAGCAAGAAGCCCGTCATCCCTGCCGCAAGGAGTCCAGCAATAGCGGCCGGCGAGTATTGTGCTGCCACAGATAGAGGTGTCGCGAACCGAACATGCTGGAGAAATCGAACAGTATAGAATACCCAGATGCCGAAGGAACCCCAGCCAAGGCCTACAAGCGCCAGGACGTATCCTACTGTGCTGTTCAAAGCATGTAGAGGCAGGAGGGGGTTTGTCGCACGCTGCTCAACCCAGGCGAAAGCACCTAAACACATGAGCCCTATGATTAGGGTGAAGTAAACATGTGATGTGTTCCAGCCATACAGCGGGCCATTGTTGAATGCCACATTGATGAGGACAAGTCCAGCGACCACGAGAACCGAGCCCTTCCAGTCAAACTTGGGACGTGCCATAGGTCGTTCCGAAAGTGGGCCCGGAATGACGAGCGTCGCGAATACACCTAGCAAAAAGGAGACAATTCCAAATGACCAAAATGCCCAGGGCCACCAGAGCTTTTCAGCGAAAAGTCCGCCAAATGTCGCGCCTATGACGAAACCCGCCGGTGCGAGCGATCCAAAAATGCTGAAGACGATATTCTTCCTAATGCTGCCGGGTGCATACGCCCTTCCAAACAGTGCCAGCGCATTAGGCATGAGGAGCGCTGGGCCGACACCCTGCATAGCACGGCAAACATCGAAGAAGATTTGGCTTTTAGGATATGCACTGAACCCGCAAAAACAGCTCCACATACCCAGCCAAGTATATCCAAAGATGAACATCCGCTTGTGTCCGAAGATGTCGCCAAGCTGTCCAGAGATCATGATGAATGTTCCGACAGTGAGACTGTATGCTGCAATGAACCAGGACTTTTCTCCAGGCGAGATGTCGCCAAAGGTAGTTCCTATCAAATCCATAGGAGCAAGAGCCTGACCGAGAGCTGCTTGCGTCATGAGATGAGAAACTGCGCAGACGCCGACAAAGAGGATCTCGCGGAGCAATGACATATGTATCAATTTTGGTGGAAGAGGCGGTACTGGGGGATGAGCATAATTGGTATCAAGTTGGTTGTGAAATGTCTGGAGGTCGTGAGAGGAGCCTAACAGTGCTCTCCCAGATGATGCTGCAGAGCGACGATTTGCGTCGGTATTCGGATTTGGAAGTGTGTATCCAGATCCATAAAGCAGGTCCGCCCAGGGGTCGTTGCCAGCAATAGAATCGACCATGGACTGGAGGGAGACATGTTTGATTTTCTTCTCGTTCTCAGATACGCGTGGGGAGTTTGGTGGGACCTTGGGGTTCTGTTCCATTTGTTCCAGCTCAAGTTCCATAGAGCAGCCGGCGGTTGAGGAGTTCGAAGTACGGATCTTCCCTTCTTCCCAAGACATGTTGTTGATATGAGGGTTGTGGTTAAGGTATGGAGGCGAGGTGCAGTTTTAAAAGGGTGAAAAGGTACACTGTCCCTATGCAGAGGATGACGAAGAAGTGCCGCAGCAGAGACGCGTATATCCACTTGTATACTTGCTCGACACAGATCAGCGCAGCACGTCACCCAAAATTCGGCTCAACTTGGTGCAATGGATGGGATTCAAAACTTTAACCAGTGGGGGCGCACCGTACCTGATGTGCGGAATTTCAGAGCTGACACGAAGCTACTGTGTCTGAGTTTTGGTACAACCATAGGTATCTGTCTTTCCGACTTCATTCAACAGCTAGCAGATTCCTTGGCAGTTCAATTGATAATCCCAAAAGAGCTAATGCGATTGAGGCGCAACGGAAGTGGCTTATAGGGAGCTGGAAGAATACCGTACATCTAAAGCTACCTATGGTATGAAACTCCAGATGGGTCTATCCTATATCCTGTAGAGCCTAAATACTCTAGTCTTAATCTATCACAGCAGGGCAGATGCCACATACCAAGAACGAAAGCCTAAACTCTTATACAAATTGGTGATCTATGACATAACCAGTTGAGTGGTTCCAGGTTCCAAAGAAACGGGAGAGGGAACCAAGACGGAAGAACTAACTCGCAACATGTGATGAAGTTTTAGTTGAACTACTAGGTACGGAATGAGGAACTGGCACGCAAATGTCCGACGCTACTAGAAAGGGGACTCCCCCGCCTATCGATTAGTGGACGGGGTGAACGCCATACCTTCGGACATTGTGCAAGCTGCAGCTCCATAGCATTGACCCTCCTTAGACCCAAAGAGCAGTGATAATGCTACCAGAGTTTGCAACGCATTGTTGCAGAATCAATAGAAGTGTCAACCTTTGCGCTTCAGAAAAGTGCCAGGCACTTCTAATACAATGTCATGCTCAAGAGACACAGGCTGCTTACTTACATCCTTTTAGGATAATCTCTCGCGAAATACTGAAGTACAGTGCCCTCTTTCTTGATTCTGTATCGCTTCTTGATGAAAGCACTTAACCATGAGCGAACTGGACATAGTGGTTCAGCTTTCTAGCGTCCCAGGAGAAGTAGCCCAGCTCGAACCAGGAAAAGGCTGGGTGAGAATCAATATCAGTAATGTTGGTACAGATAGTGCCACAAGGCAAGTCGGAATATCGGCGAACGTCTTCTCCGTTTCAGTCCTCTATATATTATCGTGAAAGGGATTCTGGAGATAGCTTGTGCCAGTTGAAGATGGAGGGTGGTTCACGATGTCTGGGTGTGGTCGAGCCTCTGTTCACGTGATCGTAGACTAGCTTCATCTGGGTCGTGATTGGAGCTTCGAACTTTTCGACCTCGTCGACAGCTCCGATCATCCCAAACCCTCCCCCGGCCGACCGAATCCCTCCCAATATCGACCATGGCCTTCCCTCAGTCACTATTCCGATGGGTTGTTCCCGGCGCCATCGCCTTCAGCGTCGCACAGTCTTCCATCTATGATGTCAAGGGCGGAACCCGCGCCGTCATCTTCGACCGATTGTCTGGTGTGAAGGAGCAGGTTGTGAACGAAGGCACACATTTCCTAGTCCCATGGCTCCAAAGAGCGATTGTATTTGATGTGAGGACAAGGCCAAGGAATATTTCGACTACAACGGGCAGCAAGGATTTGCAGATGGTCACACTCACATTGAGGGTGCTCCACCGACCGGAGGTGAAGCAATTGCCCAAGATCTATCAGGTACGATGCCTTTGTGTGAATTAATCATCATCATTTTGGGAACAGCGCCATATATTTCATGATAAAACTTGGAGCTGGTTATGGCATTTCTAATTTGCAGATAGCTAATGTGCTCATAGAACCTCGGTCTCGACTACGACGAGCGAGTATTACCCTCCATCGGAAACGAGGTCCTCAAAGCCATCGTTGCCCAGTTCGACGCTGCTGAACTCATCACTCAGCGAGAGGCCGTCTCCAACCGCATCCGAACCGACCTACTCAAGAGGGCGAACGAGTTCAACATTGCGCTCGAGGACGTCTCCATTACCCACATGACCTTTGGAAAGGAGTTCACTAAGGCCGTCGAAGAGAAGCAGATTGCGCAACAGGAGGCTGAGCGGGCACGGTTCGTTGTCGAGAAAGCCGAGCAAGAGAGACAAGCAAACGTTATTCGTGCAGAAGGTGAAGCAGAGGCTGCAGACACAATCAGCAAGGCTGTTGCAAAGAGTGGTGACGGTTTGATCATGATCCGAAGAATTGAGACGCAGAAGGATATTGCACAAATGCTTGCTAGGAATCCGAATGTCTCCTACCTACCCAGCGGAGCTGCCGGGGAAGGCGGAAAAGGCGGAGGTAATTTCCTTCTGGGCTTGAGGGGTTAGAATATCGTCTGAGAGGACGAGGAAGATAACTGAATGAGAACTGCATAGTCAGCGGCAAGGTACCGGTACAACTCTGTATAATATATCCTGTGAGCATGATACTTCTCTGTAACGTAGGGAATTAGTCTCCTCTTATCGTCACTTCATTCACCAGTTTCATGTCTCCCTTCTTCGATTTCGAATCTGCGGTTATGTATGGTCGCCCAAGACCCAAAGTCCGGCCTTTTCCATGTCCAATAGTCAAGCTACCACACCCATTCACACCACCCACAACCACCAATACCAATTGTGTAACCCTGCTACCCCACATCAGCCAGCATCCTTTTTCGTCACCAAACGGTCAATTATACCGACAATCATTCAGCCTCTTCTTCCTTCATGGTGACGTCACTTCCTTGCCTCACAACCTCATCAATATCTTCGAAAGTGCTGGGGGCACAACTAATCCACTTCTCCTTCTCATCTTGATAATATAACAGTTGATAGGGAATAAGTCTGCTCCTTTTCGTTGCAATTTGAACAACAATATAACAGGACAACGCGCAAGATTCTCCCTTCTACATCACTACGACGTCCGCGGAGTGACTGAACGTTTAGTACCACCTCAATAACAAAACGACTCAATCTATTGAAAATAGCGCCAAAAGCCAAGCCACAGCCATCGTCATCGAACACGATTTCGATCGAGCAGCGATAATTTCAATATCAAGCCCAGACTTCCAACTTTTCAGCATAAAAGTCCGACCATATGTCCGTCCCAGTGCGCCCGAACTCTACTTCCAATCCAGCATATTGCTACTCCGAGCCAACCATCATTCGCCCTCACCCAGTCACACCCAGTGGTCGACCACCCACCAAAATGGCGAAGGACGACGGCGAAGAAAACAAGGAGTCCACAGAGCCAACAATACTCAACGGCGGCTGCTCCTGCGGCAAACTCAAGTACCAACTACGATTAGAGAGCAAAGACGACGCGAGGACGAGTCTTTGTCACTGCAAGAGTTGCAAGAAAGCGTTTGGCGGAGCCTTTGGAGTCACGGTCAAAATCCCTCTACAGAGCTTCCGATATTTAGAGGCAGGCGGCGCACCCACTGTAAGTTACTACATGCTCAAACACAGTTAGCAAGAAGATCAAGTATGAAAGCTTATTTTCAGAATGTATAACTGACGTCAAATAGCTCCATAAAGGCGATAACGGATCCGGCGCCACAATCTATCGTGAATTTTGCAACGCATGCGGAAGTTATATATGCGAATACGGAGTACGTTATTTCTTCCCCCGACCATCCATCCCAAGGGGTGATAAGTTTTTAACAATTAATACCTTTTCCATGTAGGAACAAGCCAAAGACATCTTCCGATATATCACTTTAGGTTCTCTTGACGACCCCTCGGTACTCCCGCCAAAGGGCGAGTTTTTCTGTTCCCAGCGTGAACAGTGGATGCCAGAAATTCCTGGTAAGGCCCAGTTTTTCAACATGTGAAACCTCATGAACATATATTGGTGCTATATTTCTGATGCGCTGCTTTATATACCCTGAGTATGTTTTTCATCGGCCTGAGGTGTCGGTGTCGAATAAGTGTAGGAGCATGAAGTGTGTGCTGCGATGATACGAAATGGAAAGCGAGCAGTGCTAATAATTGAATAGGCCTTTTCCAGAAGCAGTATATTAAAGAATAGTCGCTTGGAGTGTGCGTGTGGAGAGGTCGACGTGCGGTTTGCAGACAAGAGCACTCCTAGATTTTCGACAAGTTGAGGGAGGCAAATCAGGCCTTTTTCTTTTTTTGGCAAGTTTCTGTGTTCCAATCATCTCAATCATGTATCAGGGGTCAAACAGATGTCGGGATGTTTAAACAAAATAAACAGTACAAGTTCAATTCGAGCAACTAAACTATTTCAATTTTCGCTATTCCAATGCATGTCGGGAGCGGTCGACTCTCCATTCGCCCAAGTTGCTAAAAGCGTAGCCATGTCATGTGCCTCCCAGTCATTTACATAATCAGTCATATCCACCCCCAAAATTTCCTGGAGATCTTTTGCTTGAAACATTGATGAATGATCCGCATGATTCAAGAACTGTAAGGCATCTTCCTGTGAATCATATGCCCCCACTGACACACTCCTTGATTTTAAAAGCTCCTTCACGAGACCAGCAAGCGTACTGCAGATCTGATAGAGCCTTTCCGCATACTTGGAAGTCTCGCGAACGGCTTCCAAGGTATCTACCACGTCATCAAGAAGTTTGATATCTTCTATGCTGGCGACGGATATGGCATGAAGGAAGATGACAACAAATGGTGTGAACGATGAATAGTGGAGTATCCTAGCGACAGATATTAATGTCACAATTTTGGGCCGCATTGCAATGAGCTACAAACCAATTGGCATAGTCCTTCCCCGATAGGACATTGGACTTGTCCCACACAGAAAAGCATGATAGGTGGCTCTGCAGGCTCAGTCGCGCAGATTGAAAGCACTTTGACGTGATCTCCGATGCAGAGCCAGGACTTTTCGGTGCGCGTAGAAGAGTTGTCAGAGTAGAGTTGTATATCAGGTCCCAATGAAGCCTGGAAATATTCCATACGTCGATATATGCTGCGCTACTTGCGTCGATCTTTGTATGAAGGAGTTTAGCAATGATCTTAAATTATCGATAGTGGACATACTTGTGTCTGTTCGTCACGCCATGATATCATACTGTTTTCTAATTCATTGATCTCCCGTGCCCTTTCCTCAGAAGGACTTTTTAGGGCAGAGGGTGAATATAAACGATCATAAATCTGACCTTGAAGTTGAGCCATCCGGATTGCCATTATAAAGTTCTCATCCCAAGGTCTACGGGACGGATCGGTCGACGCTTCTGGATACACTGTATCAACTTCTATATCTTGAAAATTAGAAGCACGCCCCAGGAGGAGGGATAGCGTTTTGTCAGAGACATATGTAGACCAGAATAGTCGCCGCGCACTCTCGGCGTCGGCACCGAGCCGGTTCTGGTATGTGGCTTGACGATGGTATCCAAGAGTGCGGCATTGATTCGCAGACGCGGCAATGAGTGTGCAGACCATGAACGGTTTTGCTTCTTCTTGCGCCTTGAGTGCCTAATTGTTCAAGCAGTTAGCAATAGATTTTTACTTGATGCATAGCAGCTTATACTTACTCCAAAAGCTAGGGCCAAAATACTTTGGAAGCTGGGTGTAGCTAAGATTTCATATGTTTGGACGCTGTTTTTAAAATGTTTCTCACAGGTCTCTAGGTGTACTTTCAAGTCGTACATCTCACACATTGGATCTGATACAGCGATAAGCTCCTTCATTATGAAGCAGAGTATGCCGAGCACAGAAGCTACATGGCTCAGCGAATGCGAGTTTGTGAACATGTAGAGTTTCTGAAAGAGGTTTTCTATCAAAGCAATGTTGCTCAGGAAATATCCGTAGCAAAAGATCGGGGTGCGATCTGTGTATGTTGGATGCCAATACTTTGAAGTTAAGGACTGAGAACGCTTACTCTTGATTCGATTAATAATCGCAGTAACAAGTTCAAATGGCAATGGTATGGTGTTTGAAGGCGGTTGTATGGCATTCTCGCACGAAAACCGATGGTCATCGAGCGCATTCGAAGATTCAAGAAGAGAGTTCAGGTGCCTGAATGGTGCTTCAAGCTCAACTATTCCCGAAGCTGTTCTCTGTGCCAGTCGACCTGCTTGAAGCGACTGACTAGCAAATGAAGAATCACCATGATATAGATCAGCGAGCTCAGCGGTTGGCGATGACGTATGAGAACGTTCCTCTGCTACGAGAGCAAGGAGCGAGCTTTTGGAAAGAACTTGGCGTTCAACGGTACGAAGACGTCTCTCCAGTACTTTTACTCGATCCTCGCTAATATCTAAGGTTTAGCATTCGAATGGCATTGATATATCATGTAGACTTGCAGCTTTGATAATTTGTCTGACTTGGAGCGACCGTCGGACGCCGGGCTAGAAATCTGGCAGACTATGCCGGCTGCTACACAATTGGAACAGGGGGTAGTCCGGTCACAGCGAACCTAGCACTGAAATGAATGCATGCTATCAAGCTGGTCGGTTGCTGTCCATACCTTGCGTAATCTACACGCTTCGCACTACAAGAGCGTTAGCGACAGCCAAGGTACAAAAGCGGGAGGAGACCATACCGCGCGCGGTACCCCCGATAGACGTTGTCGTCTGGCCTGAATAGTTTCACCGTCATCATTGGTTGCCATTCCGATCGATATTGATATGGCAAAGCGGCATTTAGAGGGAGGCGGGAGAAAGGGATATCGCTAGGTCGGATCCACGGAAACCGCGGTAGCGACAATCCGACCTAACCCACCCTCCCAGAAATTAGCCAACATATATGCTTGAAACCACATCATCGGGGTCAAAGCCATCTCAAGTATAGCCCACCATAATTCTTTACAAAATCAGCATCATTCATTTTGGTTATGGGGCAATCAGATCCCAAGGATGCCCCAGAGCAAGCACCGCAGGCGGGTTTCAGCGATTACGCGGTATGATAGCATCTTATCAAATTTAGAACATGAGATAGCTGATTAAATCCCAGAGAATCTTTCATTACGCCGGCAATTGGAACTAGGCAATGAACACCGCCTCCTCAGGAGGGCGTGTGCAATCGCCAGTGGAACTACCATGCCATTGATGACTATCGTCTTTGGCAAAATTTACCACAAAGTTTTACAGACTTTTCCGGTGGCTTCAAGGACCCGACTGCGTTCAAAGCTGATATCAACCAGCTTGTGCTCTGGTTCATCTATCTCTCGATCGCTAAATTTGTATTTCCATATGTCGCTACAGCAACTATTACAATTTCGGGAATTCGTACGACTCAAGGTCTTCGCTATGCTTTCCTGAATCATCTGTTACGAACAGAGATCTCTCGCTTCGACGAAGCCCAAAATGGCTCGCCAGTGAACCAAATGACGACAACGGCAGCCCGCATTAATCAGTGAATAGCTGGGAAACTCGCAATCGTGGTCAAGGCTTTGGCCATGTTTTTCTCAGCATTCATTGTATCACTCACTATACAGTGGAAGTTGTCTTTGATAACAATGAGCGTTATTCCTGCCATATTTGTCATCATGGGTATTTGTATGGGCATCGGCACCACTCGAGCTGCGTGTCAACCAGGCCTTGTCGAGCGGGGCAGCATTTGCTTATGAAGTTTTGTCCTCTATTCGAACCGTACATGCATTCAATGCCCAACAGAGTATGGTATCGAGCTATAGCAAGTCCCTCCTGGAGGCGCACCAACATAGAAAGAAAAAGTCAATAGACTACGGTGTCATGGGCGGGACAACTAATTTCTGCGTTTGCTGTGGAAATGCACTCGCATTTTGGCAAGATTATCGAATGTACAAGACTGATGAAATTGAAGAGATTGGCCAGGTCCTCACGTAAGTCAACAGATCCGATGGGATTCTGGAGCTAATGCCTGACGTAGAGTGGTTTTGTATGTCACCTTCGCATCTTCCTTTGGAGTGCTCTTTCCCCAGATGCCCGCAAATACCAACGCCATCACCGCAGCTTCAGAACTGTTTCGAATTTTAGACGAGCCATCTTGACTAGATCCGCTCTCTGACGTATTGTCCACGCTATCGAGCGTTCCCACAAGCACGCAAGACCGTCTTCAAACAAAACTACATGATGCTAACGAAAAGCGGTTCTCCGAAAGCACCATCCTTGCCGCAGAAGCGGTAAGCGCTATCAGAACTGTCTCGGCTTTGGCATTAGAGTCTAGCATGCTGGATCAATATTCTAGGATGCTTGATCGAATAGTTTCTCGGCCAATCAGCACCTTATTGCTCACTACAATACCCTACGCATTCTCAAGATCCATGGACTTTTTGGTAATGGCACTGGGGTTCTGGTATGGCTCGCAGTTGATGGCATCAGGCAAATACACCTCGACCCAGTTCTTCGTCATCTTTATGAGCAATCTCTTTGCCGAACAGGCTGTAACTATTTTGTTCATCGCTTCTGGCAGCTTGACAAAATTCAAAAGTGCAACAAACCAGCTCCTTCGCTTGCGCGAAACACGACCTACCCTTCAAGGTAACAGCGACGCTCAAGGAAAACAATTCGATGGCAATACGTAACTATTCATCCAGGATGTCCATTTCAACTACTCTTAGCGAAGTACCCAAGTCTTACAAGGAGTTTCTATCGACATTGCCCCAGGCCAATTTGTAGGCCTTGTAGGTCCAAGTGGCTCAGGGAAGTCTACTTGAATCTCCTCAAACGATACTATGACCCTAATTCAGGCTCGATTCACCTAAGCCCATCCGACCTCCACAGAATTTCAGTCACCCGCTACCGAGAGCACGCGTCTTTAGTTCAACAAGAACCAGTGATTTTCTAGGACACAGTAAAAGAGAATATCACACCTGGAATAGACTTTGAGCCTTCAGAAAAAGCCGTTCATGTTGCAGCTAGGCGAGCAAATGCACATGATTTCATTGTTTCGTTACTAGAAGGGTTCGGGACTTAGTGTAGGACGAACGGGGTATCTTTCTCAGGAGGCAAAAGCAGCCAATAGCTATTGCGAGGGCGCTAATTAGAAAGCCTAGGATACTGCTGTTGGATGAAGCTACGTCAGCTCTTGACACAGAATCGGAAAAATTGGTTCAGGAAGCTTTGGATGGGGCCGAAAACACGGATGGTCATACTGTGGTTGCAGTCGCTCATCGGTTATCAACGCTTCACAATGCGAATGTTATATTTGTTGCGGTGGGCGGAAAGGTCGTTGAATCTGGCACTTATCACCAACCATATCAACTGAAGGGCTTATATTACGAGATGTGTTTGGCACAGTCGGTCGGTGCTTAATCTGGGTCAAAAGAATAAGCTATTCACTTGGAAAGAATGTGACACTAGATACTTGATATTTCATGCATATACTCACGATAGATAGACGTCCCATTGCAATATTCAATGAACCTTCGCAAGTGTCTGTCCCTTCATTATTTCTCATTAGACGAAATGAAAAATCTGATTCACACAAGTTCCTTTATCTTCATGAATCTCACTTCAACAAGGCGGAATTCATCGGAATACAAAACGTCCATCTCATATCAAAGCAGACTAAGATACGTCCCCCAACGAACCGTATTGACTCTAATCACGACTCATATTCTCGCGTCATAATTTTTCTAACTTTTCTCCAATTTGGAATTCTGCTCAAGGAGTGTCTGAGCCGCACTACTCGGTCTATCGGACCCGCGGGCCCATGTTGGCGTCCCTAGTAACGTAACTCCCGATGCCTCCACTGTCAATAAAAAGACCTCCTTCCTCGAAAACAGTTTGTAATATCATCTCTCCCTGCGTGCAAAAATCTCTTGCTTGCAATTGAATAGCCCCAAAAACTCATCATGTCGGTACGTCAATATTAACTCAGTTCTACTCATTTTGAGTCACCCCGCAAAGAAAAAAGGGCGAAGAAATACCGTTACTAAATCACTTGGTATACAGATTCCCTCAGGGTTCGTAAACACTTTGAATAACCCGCACCCAAGTACAGTACTAAGTTTACGTGATGTCTGTACAGCATCCGCATCACCGATGAATGCATAACAGCAGCGCGGGACCTGCGCTCCAAACGCGGGCCCAACAGACCCCGATTCGCCATCTTCAAAGTATCCGACGACCAACAAAGCGTCGTGGTCGAAGAACTATCGACAGAGACAGACTACGAAGTATTTCGAAAGAAGCTATGTTGTGCCCATGGTGGGGAGGACGAGGGGGCGATTGCGCCACCGCGGTACGCGGTTTATGATGTTGAGTATGATTTGGGGGATGATGGGAAGAGGTGAGTAGAGTGGAGTCGCAAAGTCATGGGCATGGCGAAATACCAAGTAGTCAAGTCATGCTGAGATGTGTTTTGCTCCAGAACGAAGTCTGTGTTCATCTCTTGGGTTCCGATAAATACACCCCTCAAGGTACGTGTGATACTACTTTTCCCATACGTGCTACGTACTGATGATAATTTGGGCAGCTCTGCATGATGTATGCGAGTACAAAAGAGCAGTTGCGAAGAGCTCTTGATATTGGAATCTCTATACACGCGGACGACCCAGACGAAATTGAATGGGAACACATCATAAGGGAGGCTAGCGGAGGACGAGTGTGTAGATAACAGTTGTCCCAAAGACAGGATGACCATGTGATCATTGATCTTGCACGAAAATAAAAGCATATCAAGAAATCAGCATCAACATTCAAAACCCTCAAAGTTTCTTGGAAATTATTTAAGTTGTATTTACTTTCAAGACGCGCACGACGATAAAGCAAGGACTACCCTACTCCTCTTTCACCCAATATTAGATACATCAAAACCAACAAAATTTGCTTGGCGGTAGTTGATCAACTTCAAGGCTCACTTCGAGGCATTTTCCAAAGTTCCCCTCAAGATGAGCGATAAACGTACTCAACACCAGCAAGATCAACAGTCCCGTTTCACCGCCATGCCCGAATCTCCAAAACATGGAATCTGATTCGTCCTCGCCAAGGCCACGTCCGTGGATTATCGCCCTTGCATACACAAACGCGGGGACAGATATGCCAATCCCAAGAAAATCGTTGTGGTACTAGCAGTCGCAGACCAACCAATAGAATTTCTCTCATGGTCTTGAAAACGTAACCCTGTATACGCGTCTGTCGTCTACTTTCCCCTCCTCCATCCGCATCTCGTACCATTCAGAGCATACGGTGGTCCAGCCTCAGCCACGATGGCCACGTTGAAGGCAAGGCTGCCCAGAAACAAGGAACAAAAAACTGGGCGAGAAGGTAGGTTCCGGAGATAGAAGGTAGGCAACGGCAATCCCGATGCCATAATTTTACTGACGTGTTCTCAATTCCCAATCACTTGTTATCGCTCAAATGCATTGTGCCCAACACAACGTCGACAATGTCTCCGAGTGGGCCGTACAACTCGCCACGTTAAGTTGACATGTGCACAGCCGAGCGGTACAACTTCCAGAAAGTGCGAGTCAGCCCGTCCGTATTTTCACCGCTCGCGTACGGAGCCTGATCGGGGATCGACGCCAGGCATCAACCAGTCACGCCCGCAGATCCCCCTGCCCTGTGCCCTTACTGTGTATTGCCATCCAAGTCATTACTTCCTGCACCGCCACATTTCTAATCAAACCTCACACCTCTCGCCATCTGGACTCACTGCCGTTAACAATCATTCATGCTTGCAACCAAAGCGGCCTCATCATACCTGCCTACCTGCCTCCCTGTAGAATACCGCAGGCACCCGAGACAAAAGCACGTCTCCACAACCGGCGCGTTCACAACTCCCCATCGGCGCGCACACACGCTCTCACATGTCTTCACGCCAACCAATCAAAATGCTCCATCATCTGGCCACCACAAAACTATGACTCCTCTCTTGTCCCTCCTCTGCCGCTCTGGTTACCTAAATGCCTCAATTTACCCATTTTTCCACCCTTCTCGCCCGTCCGTCCATGTAGACACACTTTGCTCCTCTGTTGCCTCTCTGCTCAAGTCTCGGTTCAGCAGGCGAGCGCGAAAGAAAAGGGCGAATCAAAGTGACTGGCTTACGGCGCTGCTGCCGTTGGCTTGCGGGTCAGGCCGGATCTCAATAATACACTGTAGTCTAATTGCCTAGTCTACATATCCATGTTGAGTAAAGGGCGAATAATAATCATGCGGCGTAAGCTTGCGCATCGGATTCCTCGGACGTTAGGAAGGACTGAACTCCGCGTCATGCCCTTAGACTAGCACCCCCGGCCCCTCGTCGGTAACATGTACGGACCAAAGTGTTATGTGCTCGCTTTCGCATAATAATACACTCGTTCAGAGTGCCGCATTTCTGAGCGTAATAAACCATAAGCATAATTCGTCGGGCCTTACGGGTTGCGCATTGCCTTTCCCGCGGATTCCACCACCTTGATGTGCTTGCCTAATCTACTCACCTGTGCGTTCCGCTCGATAACTCTGCCCCATCCTTCGCGAATCTTAGTCGAGTCGCATTCGAGATCGAATGGGTCATATGCTATTTTACGGTATGTATGCCCTTTTTAGGCATCCATCATGTAGTGTATGCCTGAACCTGCGTACAAAATACGAATGCGGCTTGTTGGCCTGATCAATAGCCCTAGGCATCAGAAGGGCGGCAATGATACGGCTACAACACGAGGTTGCTCAGGCACCAAGAAGCCAAAGCGAACCTCATCTCACGAAAGTAGTCAATGCACAGGAAGCAACAGACCAATGGAGCCTTTTTTTTTTTTCGTATTTACAGGTTCTTATTACAAGCAGCGAGCGTGCCACCGTACACATTAGTGTAGCGAGTGTAGAAGAAGAGTTATCTATCGTCTCTAATACCCCTCTAGCATAAATGAGGGAGGAGCTACTACTGTTCCAATATCGTATCTCGTCAGCCGCATGTTCCGGACATGCGTTAAAGGGCCCCAGGCCAGTAAAACATTGGTTTTAGGTGCAGAAAGAAACAAAACTCTATGTGCAAAAAGGGGGCTAAAAATCAAGACGCTCAGCTACTATTTACAAACGAGCGTCTTTCTGCCAGAGAAATATAGTTGAACTGGATTCTTCGAGAAGAACAGAAAGCGATAATAAGAAAGTGAAACGGAAACGAAAACATCGCGTGATACTGCCTAATAGCCTATCCACTCCTTGCTGAAATCTTAGTCGTAGAAATTATTCAATACATAGAAGGATATTCCGTGGGTCATACGGTCGTGAAACACTCGATCTGGTAGTAGCAAGGAAAGGATGTTCGGCAGTTGGTCATCTGCGGCTGCTTTGCTGAAGTGCCATGACTGCTTGTTCTAGCTGACGCAAACGAGCATCCTTCTCTTCGTTCTCACGTCTTAGGCGCTTGAGTTCAGAGTGGAGCTCTTCTACGCCAGAGTCTGGGAGGCCGCTCTCGGACATGCGCTTGCGCTTCAGTGAGATGTGTTCATCATCCTCACGAACATCGACAAGGCGAGAGAAGGGCGACTCAGACGACCCTCTCACCCCCATGGAAAGAGGCTCTTGGGAGCTGTCCCGTCGAGGAATGATCAAGCCTCCCAAATCCGCAGACATGCTGGTTCTACGGTGAACACGGCGAATGTGCTCAGCAAGATTCTCTTTCCGTGTGAAGCCTGAGCCAGAGCTTCGCTTGCAGTCAGGGAATGGGCAGTAGAGCGACTTCTTGGTGCCGCCGTGCATCTTGTGCACCTCCCGCTCGTGACGCAGGAGGCCGCCGCTGTATGTGAAGCCTTGCAGCTTCTCACAGCCCTTGACATTGCACTTGTAGGGGCGGTCGTGCTTGTCCATGTGCTTGCTATGAAGTTGTCAGTGGGAGTAGGTATCAAGTAGAGTAGGATGTACATACCTCCATTCGCATTTGCGTTCAAAAGTCTGATCGCGACATTCCTCATGTTTGCAGATCATCTTGCCTTCGTGATTCCGCGGGGGTTCCTCAGAGCGTTTATAGGCATGATTTCTTCGTGGAGATCCAATATCGTCGCCGTCTTGAGAAGAGACATCCTCAGATGGACGCCTGATGTGACCGAGGCTGCGGCTGTGACCATGGCTGTGGATGCTGGCAAAGGAGGGTCTGCGATCGTGGGAAGGAGAGATCAGAGGAGATCGAGGGCCTGCCATGCTGACAGGTGTGGGAATGTTGGAATTTGAATTGACAGAGGGAGTCCGCTCGTGCCTTGGGCCAGGTGTGGGAATGTTGGGGTTCGAATTAACAGAGGGAGTCCGCTCGTGTCGTGGACCTGAGATAGGATGGACTGGCGAGGACTCTGGAGGAGGAACGTTTCCCATGTCGAAGGTGGAAGGAACAAAGTCAAGGTCCGTAACTAGGTGTAGTTGTGAGTGTGGCGCCTCAGGCGCGGGGACGTCGGGGTGATAAATATTGTAGGACGCGAAGTTGTGTGGCGGAGTGTAGCCTTCGCTATCCGCGCTGCCGGTGACTCGAACACTCGGGATGCTGGTCAGATGACGCGGACTTCTGTGTGGCAAGGACGTCGGCGGAAGCTGCTGCCAAGACTGGTTGAGGCTGTTCACGTTGACGTCGATGTGTTGCTGGGGAAAGACGGTAAGAGTGGCGTTGCCCGGAGGGCCAGGCAAGTCAGGTAGGTCAGGTACTTGTAGATCAGGAAGAGGCAAGGAGGTATTAGTAGTGGTACGAGGGCGTTGATGATGAGAATGAGGATGGGGATGTGCTATGGAGAAGCCTTGGTGGTGAGGGAAATCCGAGAAATAAGTATTCAGGCCTAGAACACAGTTAGCATCAGGTTCTCAGCAGTCGCATCCATCACGGCGGCCTGTGGAATTGAGCACTGAGCAGGCTGAAACCCCATTGCAAGGGTACAGGGCTTTACAGGCTCTACAGGCACTCAGGTCCGCGAGCGCGGAAGCATGAGTCAAAACAGAACCATCAATACGCACTAGTCGAATGGGGCGCAGTTGCCGTAACACGTGATGCGACTCCCGCCCCAGCTTGCCTAATCCCGACACTTGGCGCTCGAAACTCTGTAGACACCAAATCGGCAGCCCAGGTATCCGCGTTTCGTGCCTGGAAGTCGACGGCTCCAGGGCCCACCGTGCCGGCCGCCTGCTGCGCTCCAGGTTGCGATTGCGTGCCAGTGAGCTCCAGGCCAAAGTTGAAGTCTGTATGCGCTCGAATTAGCATCATCTCTTGAAACGCCCCATTCGGTTTGCGAGGGTGCGGGCAGGACCGTATGAGGGCCAACTCACAGTCATTCGATTGGGGAACACCCCACGATGAGAAGTCCACGTTCTGTAATAGGCGCTCCAGTGGCACACGATCGGCGCCGTCTCCATCTCCACCCGCTGCAGCAGCTGCTGCTTTGGCGTGGTGGTTGCCAATGCTATGGTTCTGGTGGCCGGGAGCGTTGTAAAACATCCAACAGACACCCCAGAGCACAGCAAGTGAGGGCTTGATGGTCCACGGAAAGGTGCTAAGCGGTCTCGGTTTGTCAGAAAATTCGGAGAACCAGTTGAGCAGTCTTCGCTGCCTCTTGTCATGCCCGCCGTCTAGCAATGCCTCGAGCACCTTGCAAGCCAGCGTATCGATCAGCTCCGTACGCAAGCGAAGCAGCAAGTGCTCGTAGTTGGCAATGAACAACTCATCAATGTTCAGGCCAAGCTCAGCGCCTTGGGCAATGAGCCATTCATCATCATACTGAGAACGGCAAGCATTGAACACATTGATGGCATCGTGCACCGCGGCCAGATACTGGATGGTGTCGTTGAGCGAGCATGATTCGAAGTTTGCCCAGTTGTTTTGTTTGAGAAAGAGGGCTGCATTTCCGGCAACCGCGGACAGTGCGTCTCCCGAAGGACTGAGCTTTGCATCGAGAGAGCTAAGCATGCTATGCCGAAAGCTTAGTGGGCGAAACCAAACAAAAGAAGCATTTTCTCTAAACTCACTGTTGCACCTTTCCGGCAGAAGCGTCTGGGTTTGGGGCATCACCCTGTTCCAAGAGCTGCAGTTTCAGCGACGGCCTGGCACATCTATTCTTGCGGCCTTTGGACACCCGATAGGACGAGTGCTGGAGTTGTTTGCGCTCCTGGACACAGACTCGCGACAGCCCTTTGGCGATCGCCCCCAGGCCCTTGGACTCGAGAGCAAGGCATGGGCGGGATCCAAGAATAGACGGATGGGTGACGCCTTCGGAGCGTGGCTTGAGTCGACGACGAAGCTGGTTGACAAATTGGAGCACCTTGAAAGTCAGGAAGATACTCGGCTGGGTGCGTTGCTGCTGGGCGGCCATTGCTGCAACGTAATCCTCAATGGTAGCGAGGTCGTAAAGAGAGACGTAAGAAAGGCCGGATTGAGCCCGCCTAAGTAGACAACGAGCCCGCTGTTGTTCATACTGGCCATGCAAGGCTGGGAAAAGCCTGGAGGGGAGGAGTGGGAGCAGTTCACCGCCAAAATCCCGAGCGGGTCAAGCCACAGCTGCCACAGCCACACTTTCGCCGCAGTTGGTCCTGCTCACCATGCTCACCTCTGCTGCCTCGCATCTGCCCGGGCCTATCCTTCACGCGGGGTGCGCCGCACGAAACCTCATCGTCGCATCTCGTCCTATCACCTTCAATCAGCTTCAAACCTGCACCGCGAACCAAACACACCACCTGATGCCAGCAGCGAGGCGCAGCACTCACAACCCTACCGACAACCCTACCAACAACCCTACCGCGGTGGTACAACACCCTACGCCCAGCGTGTCCTCCAGGCACACAGGCACACGGCTGAGGTGTCTCTACTACACTGGATGTTTAGTCGTTGCCTGGCCATGATGCCTTGCCTTTCCCGTTGCGGCCGTGTTTATCATGCCTCGCAGCCCTCGCTCGCCCTCGTTCCCCCAATCGAGCCAGTCGCAGCCTGCTCGCCTTGCTGAGGTTTGACAGGCACCAATCACAAGGCCACACGCCGGCTTTGACGGCCTCGACACGGAATCCGGCAGGCTCACCATCGCGCGCCTGCCTCATCCATAGCGAAACACTCTGCTACACCTATCGCGGATTCCCGTCTCAGCGTCATGTTTGCAGCCCAGCACTGCTGCAGGCTCCGCTTTGGCTGTTTCTGGGGCATTAAAATACAAAAATACAACTGCCCTCTTTGAGCATAACTCGCTCGCTCCTCGTCCGAGGTGCAAACCTGCGACTCCAAATCGGCCTCAACATGCCGACTATACAAGGTTCCAGGGTCCGTATCCCTCCAAAGAGTACGGCTGCATTGAAGGCGGACTCCGCGGCCTCAATTGTATAGGCAGAAAAGAGTTGGTCAGCGGAACCTGCTGTAGGCGGACTGAAGCCTCCCGGTAACACCATCCGTCGTGTAGCGAAACGCAACAAACGAGGCTCCGGACCAGGCAAAGGTACAATGCCTCCTCTCCAATCGCACTTCAGACTGCACCTCTAAGCACTCAAGGTAACTCGCAACTATGTAACGGTGCAATTGCGCAAAAGCTGCTTAGATACAAGTGTAAGGTTGCAAGTAGCATGAGTAGGCTGTGGCGCAGCAGCTGTAGTATTACAACGACTACCTTCAACTATGGCGTCACGGCATCGGGAAACGCCGAATTATTGGACAATCCCAACCCTCTAGCCTCCTCTTGGCTCAGATTCGAGGAGCCATGCGCTGTATCCACACAATTTTTGCCCTGTCACAGCTGTCGGCTTTCTAGGTCCTTCTAACAAGCAATCTACTTGACGAGCTGACCGGTCCACGAGAGTTCGCTCTTTAGCCTGTAATTGGTGCGCATCGTCCTTCGTGGCTAAGCAAGAGCTTACCCTAGAAGTAGCGGCAACCGAATACTTTCCCAGGACCACAGTCTACCACACTCGCATTATTTTCCAGGACCGGGTCCTCAACATCTCTCTTCGCACCCGAATCATTTACAGAATTGCAGCCCTCCTTGAACTTCCTTGAGGTTTTTTGACCCGAATCATGCTCGTTATAGCTTGGCTCCGTCTTGCGGCTCTGTGTCCTTTACCAGTGCGTCAGCCTCGCAGGCAACCACCCTCTTTCGAATTGCTTATTACGGCGAAACTGTTGAGCCCTATACTCAGCCTGGCCCCAGGTATTCGGTATTCTTGCTCCCAAGCAATGCCGTTATGCCCATCAGCTCGTCCTGGCATTCTTAAAGGGCCGATACGTCCGGGATTGCAGCGAGATGTATAGGGTTCCAGTGGGCAACCCAGTGGCAACGGGACCGTATCCAGACATGCACATTGAATTGCTGTAGGCACGATAGAAACATAGCCTCATCGATATTCCCGGCGTCAATTGCTCTCGGCCAAATGCAGTTAAGTTGCCCTTCTCACATTTACAACGTCGTATTCTGTCACACCTACCTGTCTGAGGTAGGAGCTTTCCACCTATAACGACGCACGAATAATCAAAACGCGAATTCAAATGTTTCGGTGGAGTGAATTTCCGTAAAGCAATCAATATTACAATTACCTGCTATAAGAAATGAAATTCTCGTCGCAAACATTTATGGGCATTGAGCGTTCAAACCTTGTTTGCTCCAAACATTGCAACAAAACAAGTTCTCGAAGCCAAGAGACAGCGGCAACAAGGCGATCCGTCAAACCTCTTGCAGTTTGATACCCAAGAAATCTGGCGTTTTCGGATCCTAGGCCGCAAAGGGAACCGAAACAGTTTGCACCGCAAAACAACCAAACGGAGAAACGCCATGCATTCTTATCTTTCTCGGAAGCAATTCGGTCCATTGCGATGCCCAGACAGGAAATCGAAGAAGCCGAAAGTCGGAATGCTAGGCGCTAAGGCGGCACGAAGAAATGTCAGATCTACTTGCCAACGAGGAAGACGAGACGCTGGTTCAGCCTTGTCGATGTGCCATTATTATAGACAGTGAGAAGAAGAAAGCCCAAGGCAAGTAATAGAGCATCATAGCTGTAATGACCTCAGCATCCTACAGTTGCTGTGTGACTACAGTTAGAGCACGCCGCGGCGTATTTGCCACCGGTTTGATAATGTGAAAGGAACTGGAGGCTGGAGAATTTGCCCAGTATTAGCTGCAAGCTATTACTTAGTCAGACATCATTATGAGAGGGAAGTAATGATATAGATGGTGTTGTTCAAGACGTTGGACTCCCAGCGCATCCCAATTTACCCTTTGCAGGTCTCATGACAGCAGCTTGCATGCATTTTGCTATCATAGAAGTCTATGATATTAGCAAGGCACATGATCACACGAAGCAATGGGTTGGTGTGAAAACAATCGAATCGACTACCAGTTGGTAGGTGGAAACGTTAAAGTCAAAGTCATAATCCTGGAGGTGATCATGTTCGTGACTGGCCGGCCTATATAGGTTGCTGGGAAAATGTCGGTAATGAACAAAAATTTATTGTTGTGGTCCCAATTTCTTCACAATGTTTTGTTGGCGTAAAGTAGTATGGGGCAGACAGAATCCAATGGTCAATATATCAGCTTTTGGAGCCTAAAATAATTACAAGGGATGTTAGAAGAATGCAGAGAGTGTGGTGGCTTCAGGACCTTTTTCGGCAATGAAAGCATGGGGTAAGGCAAGTTTAGGCGAGATCTTCTCCTCCGAAACCCTCATCTCCAACTTTTGCGACTCTCATCACCCAGAACCTAATGTGCGAGGGCAATGGACCATGCCCCCCAAGAATAACGAGCGCAGTGACGGTACACGAGAAAGCCGTCAGAATGATGCCTCTCGCAGCATCTTTGCCGTCCCGGCCCCGATAAAGCAGCTCTTCGACAAGTTTCCACTCATCACGTACCCTGCGAACGACCTCCCCCAACGCGCACCAAGTGCCCGCAATGCACATACACTCTATGTATTTACAACAGAAGAAGGAGCTTTAAAAGGTGCGCCGTCCTACAACCCGACGTGCCTCAAGTGGCAGGTATGTTCACCTTTTTGAACTCTAGAAGAACCGTTGATTGAGGGCGGGATGGTACAGGCCTACCTGAAGTTCTCCAGCGTTGATTTCCGAATCGCATCATCGAATAATCATGCCTCCCCAAGTGGTGTTCTTCCCTTTCTTCTACCTTCCTCAGAAGACACTTTCAAACCAGTGCAGCCGGTCCCGTCAGGAAAGTTGCAGCGATGGGGGATGAAGAACAGCACAGAAGCCATTGAGGAGCCTTCAGATTTGCGATATGAAGCTTACCTATCGCTTCTAGACCATTGCATACGAAGGGCTTGGGTAAATTCTGTTTCCAAACAATTCAATTCAGGGTCACGGCTAACGGAAATTTAGCTTTACAGTGTCTACCTCTCCCCTAATTTTACTTCCATCGCTGAGCCGTTATACATCCTCCCGGTCTCGAGTAACCCACTCGTACGACTCTCAATCGCAAATGAATTGCAGCGCGCTGCGGAGAAGGAACTGCTAAAGTTCTCGGATATCATCAACGCGGATGAACTGTATAACCACGCTAAAGAAGCGCTCGCTGCTCTTGATATGGTTCTGGGCAACGACACTTGGTTCTTCGGAGCCTCTAAACCTGGCTTATTCGATGCCAGCGTTTTTGCATACACGCATCTGCTCATGGACGAGAATCTCGGCAAAGGATGGGCAGACACGCGCCTCCGAGACGCGCTGTTGTCAAACCAGAACCTCGCCGCTCATCGAAACCGGACACTGACGTCGTATTTCCCTGGGCATGTCTGAAAAATCTTGTATCAACAATGAATACAGCCTGCAAATCTTATGTATGATAGAAGTCTATGTACAATAAATAGTTAAACGGGGTTTGGAATCAATCAGGGAGCCAGAAAAGAAATGAATACAACTCGATGACCACCAACATTGCAGGCTGCGGGCACATGCAGCTTTTTCATTCGGTATCGACACATGCAATACCGGCTCGAATACCCTCGCAAATCGGTGGGTGTGGCGGCCGCCGTCCCTTTTACTTGGCGCGCTCATGGACCAATAGCACATTTGTGAGTCATCTCGCCGGGAAGCTGCACGACATGCTACCTAAAGTAGAGTAGGTGGAAGAGCACAAGGGCGCGGTCGGTTTATATATATTCCGCATAAGGCTCCCATCTGAATTCAGTGTTCAGTTCCTCAGGTTCTCAGTCTTTTGCAACTTGCCACTATTCGCTGCCGGCTTACAGTTGCCTTTCGCGCAGTGCAGATTCAACTTTTGATTCGTTCAGTCATCTTCAGTGTTGTGTGGCTCCATCCACCAATAACACTTCGCTTCTCCGTCTTCACCATTATCGAGAAACAACAACGTCAATTGGTCCGGTATATTGAATTTTCACTTCACTTCACTTCATTTCACGCTATTCCATCAAGATGACCCAACCTACCTCAGTCAACATGACCTTCGATACTTCTCTCGTTGATCTCAACGCCTCATTTTCCACCACCGAATCCGAACCCTCAGATGCCGGATTTAGCAACAATCCTCCTGTCACAACACCACCCCTCCAACAAAAGCCACTCAGTCAAGATCAAAGCCAGGATACCCCAAAATCATCCCAAACCACCACCTCTCTTCCAGCCAAACCTTCTACACCGGTCCAACATCTACCGACTCAAGTTGCCTATGATCAATGGGCCTCCATCTACGACTCAGATGGCAACATGCTCCAATCAATCGATGACGTCGAGCTCGCCAATCTCCTCCCCAACTTCGTCACACAGGTCCTTTCCAGCAACTCATCCCCCCAACTCAACATACTCGACCTGGGCTGCGGCACCGGCCGCAACACTGCCAAATTACTCACCTACCCTTGGCCCTATGACCGCACCATCTCTCTCACAGGCCTGGACTTCTCAAAAGGCATGCTCGCCATAGCCCAAAACAAGCTCTCCACACAAGCAACGCAGACTCCCAACGTGACACTCACCCTCCAACAATGCGATTGCTTCCCTACCACAACCAATCCTGACGCATCACCCCTCCCATCCCCAATAACCCCCAACCCAATCCACGCCATCACATCCACCCTCGTCCTCGAACACATCCCCCTTAACGCTTACTTCGCCACACTCTCCGCCCTCCTAACCCCCAAAGGCCATGCCCTCGTCACAAACATGCACTCAGAAATGGGCCGCATCTCCCAAGCCGGCTTCATCAACGCACAAGGCGTCAAAGTGCGCGGCGAGAGCTTTGCACATACGCCCGAAGAGGCGGCGGACGCGGCGCGCGAGGCAGGATTCGAGGTGCTGACAGTGATGGAGAGGGCGATGGAAGCGAGAGATATTGAGGAAGGAAGGGTGGGAGAGAGGGGATGGAAGTGGGTTGGGGTGAAGGTTTGGTATGGACTTATACTGAAGAAGATCGGATGAAGGAGATTGTTGCGCCTTCTTTTTTTTTGGGTGCTGCTATCCACATGGCATTACAAGTCGGCGAGACCGAGATGTTTCTCTCTTCATGTGAAATGGATGTGGGAATGGGATTGCTCGGAAATTATGCTAGTTGGGGGTTGACGGCCTTAAGAGCTGACATGTCAAAAAATGGTGGGGGTTCTTGATTCTTTGTTTTCCTTCCTATTTGGTATAAGAGTTTAATAAAGCGTATTAAATAGTTAAAAAAGACTCGTTGACGATTTCGCTATCTCCAGGGAAGGTGTTTAGCTACTACAAGTTCACTTAACCGTTCAATAATATGATTGCATGCATCTACTATTCAGCTCCGAAAATGCACATCTAACAGTGACAAGCCCTCTTCCCTTCTACACCAAATCTCAGTTAGTGTTTTGTAGCCCATACAAATTGACTGACTACTGTACACACCAAAAAGCTTATAAATGTCATGCCCAGCAGCAGCAGCAGGGGTCGCAAATATTAAGGCATGCCATGTCATCTCGGGAATTTTGTCATTCCCACAAACATAACTTTACATGCAGGTACAAATTACGAACATGGCCTTCCTTTTACACACAGTATAAGGGAGAGAGACCCAATGAATAGGATGGGCATGGGTCCAGTACCATGGACATCACCTCCAACTCTCAGCCAATCTGTCAAATCTCAAGCCACGCATGAGCGGGGAAGATCAAGTCCACAGAGTGAATCGTCTCAGCCACTTCTGCAGACCCGTCACGATTCCTCCAGGTTCGCGTCAGGGCTAAAGAAAAAGGGGGAGGGAAGAAATCTTGGAAGAAATTGATGCAAAAGAAGGTGTGTGTAATGTGTGCAAAGCCATGCCATTAATGACCGTCTGTGCGTAATTTGATATTTTCCGATCTTACAAGATCCGCTCCGGGGGTGGGCAGTCGCAATCGCAATGGCATGCATGTCGATCGTAAATGTCTCAGTAAGACCATGCGGTCCTTGCTCATCTCATTTGCTACAATAATGATCGTTGCTAAGGAGAAGCAGCAAAGAAATTTGACGACTGGTTGAGCTTGTGTGGATTTGTAGGGAGCCGTTGCATGCATAATGGGTAAATGGATGGCATGCGAGACGGATGGTATGCGAGAGAAGCTGCTGGGGGACACAATGTCGCAGAATCGGAAATACGGAACTATGTCGACATCTCATTTATTGGCTCATTTGATATGCCGGACAAAACACAAGCGCAACGTACATTAGAAATTACAATATAGGTGGTAATTATTATATAGGGGACATGAAGTCGGAGACTCGTGGACTTTAAAACAAGGATTTGATCCTATACGAATGCGAAAGGCAGCTCCAAAAAACCAAGCGAAGGGGGGTATATGCTCAACCAAAACCGAACGATCCAGCCGCGTTACACCAAGTAACAATGGTCGCCAAAGTATTTGCAATGGAGAAGGAATGATTACAAGGGTTGATGTAAAGAACAACATATCCAAGGGTATAAGAGTATGTAGAATCGTAAAAATTGGCCGGAACTAGCCAGTCATAGAAAGAAGAGAATGTCCATGCAAATGCTGAGAAAATGCACAACGCTAAAGACATGACAAAAGAAAGTGGATGCAGTAACACAGTAAAAAGAAGGATGCATGTACCTTTGGGCCCTTAGCCCATCATCATCATTCGCGTTCTTCGCTTCTGGAGATTTCGTGTCCGATTTCCGCCTAGGCCTAAGCTACTCTTCTGTTGCGACATGACGGCATATGCATGTCGCTCACAGTAGACGTTGCGCCCGACTTCGTAGTAATCGTCTCGAAGTACTATACGGCATGTTGAGCACGTGAAGCAGCGTGGATGAAACTTCTCGCGCACATCAGTCTCCAAATATTGGCCCTCAATGCCACGGTTGCAAGATTGGCAAAGCGAGCCATTCAGTTCATGGTAATGTTGCTCGCAGTAAGGAGAGTTTTCGAAAACATAAAAGTCGGCGGTAGGGAATGGATCCGAGCATGTCTTGCAAACAAAACACTCCTTGTGGTAGCGGCCTGTGAGGCGACCAGAAGAATCTTTAACTGACTTTCCATAAATTGGCTGCTCACATCCGCGACAAATTCCTTTACTCCCTCCCGGAGGACGCCGACTTTGTGGTTGCCGTCGGTCCAAATCTCTTCGATCTGGTTCAGTTACACTTCTAGGTGGGTTTCGAGAGAGAGGCGCTGAAGGCTCCCGGCGAAGGGCTGGTTCCGTCGGCCGTTTGTCTCTTGCCATTCCCATCTGAATTGCTGGGTCCATTGGAGATTCCGGGATATCGTCGTAAGTTCTTGCTGGTTCCGGTGCATTCCGCCTGGCGTAACTTCCGCCTCCGAAGCGACCTTGCGCCTGAGATGGCGGTGGCCGACGATCTTCATACGTTTCCGGGCTCGCGGTCCTTTGGATCGGTTCCTCTCCAAGGTAATCAGATCGTCCAACCTTCGAAACTTGTCGTGAATGCGCAGCCTCAGATTGGGGTGGGCTAGAGCGTGAGCTAGCTACGCTTCTAAATCCAGAAGTGTATGAGTCATCCGATTGACCAGAATCTGAAGGGGTGTGAAGAGAGTTCTGGGCCTGCTGATTTCCGTAGCTTGGAAGAGGTAAGTCATTTCGACGTATTGCACTGTTTGATTCATTGCGACTAGTTCCGCTGGAGGGAAACACGTTGTTTGACCTTGGGGCGAACGCAGAATAGCCTCCAGTTGAAGAATCTTGGCGTCCTTGGTCGGCTTCTGAAGGTCTTCTAGGCCTTGGTGGAGGCGTCCTTCTTTCCGAGTTCTCTTGCCGCGTAGGCGATTGTCGAGATCTTGGGCCTCTTGGTGAAGAGCTCATCGACTCTTTTTGTAGTCGGTCCAGGAAAGCGTCAATTCCCTCAGTTTTCGAGGGCTGACGTTTAAGAGGCACCGGTGGAACCCCACCCATTCCAGGCCTTGGGTTTGCGGGTAGGCCAATGCTGCCATTCGAATAAGTAGAACCGTGCGACATGGTGGAAGCCATCGAAGCCCGCGTCACGCCATTACTCCTTACACTACTTTGTGTCGCAGTCCTTCTATGCCCCATGGGTTTCTGCTCTTGTGCGGGTGTTCTAGGACCACTAGACGTGCTTGGTCTGCGATCTTCCCTTCCGTCAAATGGACCCGGCCTAATTGTGTCCATTCTCTTCACAATCCTTTCTCCGCCGTTGATGTTTGGACTTAGCGGCGCAAACAATGGGCTAGGTTCTGCGTATTTTTGTGAGTGTAAGGTTTCTGATCGCTCCACAGGTTGAGGTTTTGCGCTTCTAGGTGTTGCGCCGCGCTTCGGAAAAGGGGGGAAAGGGTTATCCATATTGGACGAGAGGTCTGGAGAAGGCATGCCGTATGATCGTGGCATGGGGCTTGTTGCGCTTCGCACGGCTTGGTAAGGCGATCTTCCGCCTGAGGGCAACCCGTTGCTATAATCGCTCACAGGCGAAGGGTCCATAGGACGGAATGGTTTATCTACTATGTTCAGCGCGAGAGCTCGAGAAACAGCGTCAAACAAATACTTACTAGCAGCAAAGGGATCTATCCTCGCAGGTGGAGGCATGCGGCCAGAGGATTGCCTTTGACCTTCTGATCGTTTGCTAAAGGATGGTCCTCCAAACGTGCTGGAGCGCTCCATTTGGGGGGAGCGAAGCTCCGGAGAACCTGACGGTATGTTCAACATCTATCACTTGGGAGAATTGACCATGAGATGAACTTACTCGAGGCATTGGTAGCACAGACGTGATCGGCCAGCTGTGAGATGTCGATGTCGACTCCACAGCTGGAGCATTTGATTTTTGGTAAGAAACCGTCCATGTTGACCACGGACGGAGGCGGTTTGTGTTTTTTCCAGTCAATAGTTTGGTGCGCTCAAGTCGTTAAATGGGGGGAAGATGTTTTGAAATCGAAGGTGTATGGAAGAATGTTTAGGAAATGGTATGGCGGTCATGGGAGGTTTGACAAGCACACAAGATGGACCTAGACGGCTGAGTGCCCGCCGAGGACAATCCCTGAAAAAACAAGACCTGCCGGATCTCCAGAGGCGGCGGAGCTTCCTGGATCAGGGGAGAATATGCGGAAATGGTGCTGAAATTGGGCCTGATCTGAAAATGGGCGGCGGGAAAGGAGTTAGCGGGATGTTGCGCCAATACCAGCCGGTTTGAGGGTGTTTAGCCCGGCGGCGCGACAACTGGCAATGATGGGTATTCTGCTAAAAAAGCAGAATGAATCGCAATATGGTGCGAGATATTGCGAAAGAAATGAGGTACAGAGACTTGCAGCGCTGTTGGACAATATACCACGAGGGCAATCAAAGAGCAACCGGCAGCGACAACCATAGACATTGCAGTTTGGCGGACGCTCTATTTGCCCTGCAGGTAACCCGCGCTTGTCCCTGACAGTGGCGTCAAGGCGTTGCTGGGCGCGCTGCATGATTCGACGGACAGCAGCTTAGGGGCGCACGGAGCGGCAGCTCGCAGGTCGAGAGGTCCCTGTTGTTGCAGCCAGTCGCAGCACGGAGACCTGCCAAAAGGTGATGAAACGGACTCTCCGTCGGGCTGTCTCGCTGAGTGTCGCAAGCGCTAGACGCTATGAGGGTGGGGATGACGATGAGCATGGCGGTGTGTGGAGGGCTGACCATGGAAGCCGGCGGACTTGGAACAGAACGCCATGCCATGAAAATGGTCCGCTGTAGCTCCTGTAGCTCCTGTACATAGCTCCTATAGCTCCTGCGCCGTAAAAGTAACGCATCCATGTGCGGGTGCAGGGCCAAGAGAAGAGCGAGCAGAGCCGATATGGGGCTGGGAGCACAAACTGGCCTGCTCGCGAACCATGGGAAAGCAGGCGTGACCAACCTACTTGATCGGGCAAAGTCCCAGTCGCTGGCCGTGCTCGATCATGAACGTTTATGGTGATATTGCGGCACTGGTTTTGGCAAGGTCGAAAAGTGTGCCCCTGGCGACACGACAGACAGCTCGTTGCGATGCAGGCGTCCTCGCTGCTCTGCTGCGTCGCGATGACTGAGAATCAACATGCGCCCGTTTCGAACAGCAATGGAGCGGTAGTCGGCACGCTATGTGCTTCTTCTGGCGATGTTTCGGAACTCCGGTCGTACGGCGATGAAACTGAGCTCCACTCCGTAGGCCACACGTGTGCTTCCTTTTGACAAGTTAGTGCCTGATCTGACAGGCCAACTACATAATACCATCGGATTCTGCTGGTGCTGGTGCTGCTTCTCTGTGAGTCGCAGGCCCGTTGAGCCGTTGTCGACATGGACCCTGCGCCTGCGATGTGCGTGAGGCGCTGTTCATTGCCGTTTGCAGTCAGCACCTAGTAGGGCTGTGTACGGATTGGGCGGAATACACAGCCGGACAACAAGAAGGCAGAGCAGAGCAGAACAGAGCAGAGCAAAGCACTCAACCGCATTCCGTTTTGGCCGGGCAACCTGAATCCACTCAGGGCGACAGCCTTGCAAGCGCGTGTCATCGATGGGTGACTTTCGAAAAAATTTCTCGCGCCCTCGTCAAGCCGCAAACACTTTTGAAGCTGTCCGAGTCTCAACAATGAGCAGGCGCGCACCCCACCGATGGCCGATGACGACCATCAGCCACAGCGTTTCCTCGATTCCCTGGTCAAGAGTAGAGAAAGATGATGCATGATGAAGATGGTTGCATTTGAGCAAGCGTCGGCGGTACTCTACCACGTAGTTGGCCGGTGACAGCAGAGAAAGAAACATGATGATGTTTGGAGAGATTGTTATCCGCGAGTGCTTGGTATTGAGTGTGGATCGCTGGATGCATGATGTGGCGTGAGAGCTAGAAGAGAGCACTGGGCCAGAGTCCAAGTGCAAAGTGCAAGCGCAAAGTGCAAGCTAGAGTGGTTTGTGGGGTGTGTTAGGTAATCTCGCTGGCAGTCAACTGGTCGCTCCTGCCGTCAATTATCAAGTGCTCGCAGCTCACGCTTTCCCCAAGCAGATCGGTATTTTACCCCTCCACGCCTTGCCTAATTTGTCCGTCGTCGTCGAGTCGGAATCTGGTGGCTGGTGGCGGGGCACTAACATTCTCTTAGTTCCTGATTATGTGCTCGACTGCTGTATCTATGTATGCGTCTCTAGAGTTGCAGGTGACAGGAGACAGGAGACACACGGGCGAGACGGACGACTTCGGAGCGTATTAAGCGTGTTGCGGATGAGCATCTGCATGTTGCGGCTGCAACTTGCGTGCAATCAACACTCTGTCGTGGCATTCTTCTGCACCTTGGTCACCTCTCCTGGCAGGTACATATGTATCTGTACATGTAGGTAGAGTTGGATCTCTTCATCCGGTGCGTTGCTCGAAGTCCATTTGCAGCCGGCATCACCGCCCACACCAGAGTGGGTTTGACGGAGCGGCATGTTTGCTGCATGCTGAAATTGGGAAGATTGCGATAGCGGGCGCGGCGGTCACCTAGCAGACGCGCAGCCAGCGCACTTTGGCAGTTATTGGCAGCCATTGGCCTGTCAGATGCTCCTTCTGGCTTCATCGGGCTATCGCGGCTTAGGCTAGGTGTAAAAGTGGAGTGTAATGTGAAAAGAAGCGGTGGAGGTACACGTTGACCGGCTGTGGGCGGGTGCAAGTGTGTCTGTACCGGCCGGTAGTGTGCGCTCTTTTCAGCTTTGTCGACGGTTAGTTGTTCTCCACGGGCGGCACACAAGGGTCAGGCGGCCAGGCCTTCTTCGTATATAAATCCTCATGTTGACCATCCTTCACCTCTCTCTCCACCAAACTCTCCACTACACTATCCAAGCCTTCTGCTTTTCCAGCAACTTGCTCCTGTCACACCACCGCGTTCCTCTCAACCCCGCTGCTCCCACCAATTCACCCGGGCCATTGCCCAGATAGTCAAGACGTTTTCCAATCTCCTCAACTCGTATGTGCCCCTCCAAAGTCACCCCAAGTACCCCCCCAAACGAAATGCCCCTCCATGTACTTTCTCGACCACCGACTATACCACATCGCCCCATCTCCACACTCTCCCCATACTTCCCCAGATTCTACTCCACCGCATCTCTATGACCATGCAACTCAACGCCTTCACAGGGTCCACCACCCATTCGCCGGCCGACGCACTGCTCCCTCTGGTGCAGCGTCGGATTTAGACTACCGCAATTAAATCAGCACTTCTGCTCAACCAATCAAATCTCTGAAGCTCGACCAATATGGCGCCTCACGCAGAAGAAAGTGTCGGCTTTGCGAATGGGGGTGGAGTAGCCACCCAAACCAAGGATCTTTTCGTCGTCAACTCTCCCAACGTCAAGTACACCGACGACTTGATCCAGACAACGTATACTTATCGTACCACTGATGTCACTAAGAACGCCGATGGCAAGTATGTCGCCGTTCCCAAGGAGACTTTGTATGACTTCAAGGTCGACCGCAAGATCCCCAAGGTCGGTGTCATGCTCGTCGGCTGGGGTGGCAACAATGGAACCACTGTGACTGCCGGTATCATTGCCAACAAGCGCAACCTTATCTGGGACACCAAACAGGGCAAACGCGAGGCCAACTACTATGGCTCCGTCATCATGAGCTCGACGACCAAGCTCGGTATCGAGAGCAAGACTGGAAAGGAAATCAACATTCCCTTCCACGACCTCCTGCCCATGGTGCACCCCAACGATCTTGTTCTTGGTGGTTGGGACATCAGCGGCATGAACCTTGCCGATGCCATGGACCGCGCCAAAGTCCTTGAGCCTTCCCTCAAAAATCTTGTCCGCAAGGAGATGGCTTCCATGAAACCTCTGCCTAGTGTCTACTACCCTGACTTCATTGCTGCCAACCAGGAAGAACGTGCTGACAATACCATCCCTGGCACCAAGGCATCCAAGGCCCACGTTGATCAAATTCGCAAGGACATCCAAGACTTCAAGGCTGCCAATGGCCTTGACAAGGTCATTGTGCAGTGGACTGCCAACACGGAGCGCTATGCCGATATCATCGAGGGTGTTAACGACACGGCGGACAACCTTCTCAACTCCATTAAGAATGGCCATGAGGAGATTTCTCCTTCTACTGTTTTCGCCGTCGCCTGTATTCTTGAGGGTGCTCCCTTCATCAACGGCTCCCCTCAGAACACCTTTGTCCCTGGTGCTATTCAGCTTGCTGAGAAGCATGGTGCCTTCATTGGTGGTGATGACTTCAAGTCTGGTCAGACCAAGATGAAGTCCGCACTAGTTGACTTTTTAATCAACGCCGGTATCAAGCTCACCTCCATTGCTAGCTACAACCACCTTGGTAATAATGACGGTATGAACCTCAGTTCCCAGAAGCAGTTCCGATCCAAGGAGATTTCCAAGTCCAATGTTGTGGACGACATGGTCGCCGCCAACACCGTCCTGTACAAGGAAGGCGAGCACCCCGACCATTGCGTCGTCATCAAGTACATGCCCGCTGTTGGTGACGACAAGCGCGCTCTTGATGAGTACTACGCCGAAATTTTCCTAGGCGGTCACCAGACTATCAGTCTCTTCAACGTGTGCGAGGACTCTCTCCTGGCGTCACCTCTCATCATCGATTTGGTCCTTGTTGCCGAGATGATGACCCGCATTCAATGGAAGGCCAGTAACGCTGAGGCTGTTGATGCTAAGTACGCGGGTTTCCACAGCGTCCTCAGCGTCCTTAGCTACATGCTCAAGGTAATTTCCTACCCATGAACAAGGAAATCACATTGTACTAATCCATTTACGTTAGGCTCCCCTCACTCCTCCGGGCACACCTGTTGTCAATGCCCTTGCCAAGCAACGTGCTGCTCTCACCAATATCTTCCGTGCATGTGTTGGTCTTGAGCCTGAGAGCGACATGACTCTCGAACACAAGCTCTTCTAAGTGTTTCCTTGGCCCTTCAATGGTGACCTAGATACTTGACGAGTTTCTTCCTCTCAGTACGTAAGTGAAGGAAATAGGTGAAGGTGGGAAAGTGGCACAGTTTTGAGCTCTTGATTTGTCCAACTCTTTAACTCTCCTTAAAGCACTCGATAATGAAATCTAAAACCCTTAACTGGGGCGATTCCGCGAACTTTCCTCTCCCTGCTCTAGTCTAATTTGTCCTGTGACTGCATTCGTATTTTCTAACTACGCACATCACTCATCTCTTATACTATCTTAGGTAGCGATGTCAAACACATCTTACGTCGTGTTTTCCCCCATAGAGATATGTCAATACATACACATCGGATATAGGAGTGACTTCCTCGTTCACCAAATAGGTAGGCACACTACCCAATGGACGAGCATGGGTTCTTTCCACATCTACTGCCAGTTTATTGATTCAAGATCTCACAACACAGCAATCGTTGAAGGCAAGGTAGAACTCACACTTAATGCAGCCTCGCAACTCGTTGTCGTCCGCCAGCAATGGTGACGGATTCACCTCCGAAGAACTCGCAACTGTTCTACATCCACCAAACCCAACGTCATCACGCAGCTGGACACCAACTCTCACCTACGAGGAGGTCAACCTAGGAAATCTTCAGCCAGGTCCGCAAAACCTCAAGCTCACAGGCAGAGTAGTGAACTTCCACGATGTTCCTAAGCCCAGCAAGAAGCACAAATCAGCTCAAGGCTTCATCAAGGTGATGCTAGCTGACGATACAGGCGCTATATCGGTAAGACTATGGTATTCCGATGCAGAATACACGCTGCGATTGGGAAACCTGGTCACTATTTGGACTGTCCACATTTCGAAGAATCCAGACCATATGTCGTTGGCACCAAGCACTGCCCGGTTGTTTGCGTCGATCTTTCCCGAGACGGAACGCAACTGCCATTTCACTGTGAACGATACTGACGATGGGGCCCAGCTCAAGATGCCATTCAATTATGAGCATACACAGCTACTTCCAGGACTTATGTCGCTCAAGAATTTCATTGATGGTGGCTTTGATGTTCAGTACTGCAAACTACTGCTCTGTGTCAAGAGTATTGGGGCCAGGAAGAGGTGTCAGTTGCTCCATCTAAGGCAGATGACTTTGAACACTGATTTCGTCTAATACAGTCATCAACAAAAACGGAATCACATCAGAGCTTCTTTCAATCAAAATCTTTGATTCTACAGCCGAAGCTCCATTCACGGTGTACGGCCCTTGCTGCGACTCAGCGTCTTCCTGGGAACCATCCAAAACAATACTGCTTCTTTCCAGGCCGGGCTGGAAATCAGACAGAACCGTGAAGCTATCCCTCACCGCCGACTCCCGCGTCGATATCAATCCAGAGATAGACGATGCTAAGCGCCTTCGTAACTTCGCGCAGCAAATGTCCATCCAAGAGCACGTCAACCCACCATTCCCAGACGTTGACATTGAGGCCTTCGAAACCGGGTCCGTACGCGCGCTTTACACTCTTGCCGATATAGACGACGTGGTCCGCGAGGATCCCCGAGAGACAATAATGGGATACCTCTCCGTAATAATGACGGAGCTCCACATAGCCACCAACTTCAAGCGGAACATGCTACTATGCAATGAATGCTGCGGCGTCCCTATCTTCGCCAATTCCATTACGGTAAATTGTCAACAATGCGAGAAGTCTGTACATCTTCGTATGAATCCAGATATTGTAAGTATTAGATCTCCTCTCCGCTCAATCCAAAATAACATTTCACTCACAAGTCAAGCAAGCTCGGGGGCATCATCGACGAAACTGGCCAAATTGAAAGTGGAAAGCTCATTCTCTCAGACAAAGCATGGCAGGATCTGCTAGGCAGATCCATAGAAACACTCGTTAACTCTAGTATCGAAGTAATGCAGTACCTAGAGCAACGCTTGCTGTTGCTCCGGGTGACGATGGGGTTTGCGGTAAAATGGAATTGTGACATTGGGAGAGTGGCGATTTGGAGTGTTCAAAGTTAAGACGAGAAAATCTTCCACGTGTATCATGAGCATACTCACGGGAATCAATGTGTTCCGCATGATCTCAAAAAGGCCTTGATGTCATTCTCTTATTTCAAGGCAAGAAATACGCAGACTGAAAAAAAAAGTTTCATCAGATCATCGTATAAAGTTAGTAGTATAGTTAGTGTTAAATTTAACTTTTCGTTCTTTATTAATAAAAAAGAAGGCGCACTTCTCAAAGATTCTGAAAATTAGACAAAAAGTCCTTAACACCTTGCATTTCTGCTCATCGGTGAAAATAGAAAAAAAATATATAGTTACGTGTCGGCCTTGCTTGCTACAATCTGTGGGAATCAAAATCCAAAGAGAAACACCACGCAGAAGATGCTCAGGTATCCCCCCACCAACCCCTTCGCCAAAAAAAAAAAGGGACAAAACACCGCATGCAGAGCAATGCCATCCATCCATGCAGCAGGAATCCCATAACATGGACCCCAGAACGAAAAGCAAGTAAAAAAAAAGTAGCAGACCCATCAACAAATTTACATACACCGAATGCCCCCATCCCAAAAGCCTAAACCCCATACCAGTAAAACTAAAGCACATACACATTATCATTGCACAAGTCGTGAGAGAAAATCATTCTTCATTGTGCTTGTAAAAAAAAAGCCCAATCATTTACGAATCATTCAGCACGCCTGCCAGGCCTCTCAACACATCGCCCACGCCAATGCCCTCACTGCCCACCTTCTCTTTGTCTTGCTTGTCGCGTTCGTCCAGCCTCTTCGAGGCTGTGCGTAGGACGCGGTCGGCTGCCCGTTCCGCGGCATTGCGGTATTGTTCGATCTTGTGGATACCGTCTGCGAAAAGGTCGATGTTGGGTTCTAGGGATTGTGAAAGTTTAGCGAGATGTGATTCGAGTGCTGAAGGTGTGGTGAAGGTGAATGTGGAGGATGGTTGTTCCAGTTCTGATTCTGATGTGTCTGGTAGTTGAAGAGCGGCGAGTATGGAAGCTTGTGATGGGTTGAGAAGTGTTGTGTCAATGTCTGAGAGGGCGGGGATGGGTGCATGTATAAGCGGCGGAGCAAGGGGATTTGATGCTGATGCGAGGGCTTCCCAGGCGGCCTTTTCTTCCTCAAGTCTGTTATCAAATTAGTCTCGTCGTCCTTTTCAAAAGGTCCGATATTCTGCTCAAAGATATGACGTACCGCTTGACCTCTTCTTCCAGCTCCTTTAGAGTAGCTTTGTTCTTTTCGTTCTGTGGATTTGGCTTTTTAACAGCTGGTGGTGGTGCAGTGTCCTCCTGTAACCTTAGATTAGCTTTGTTTCTGTGGCTTAATTTCTATACATACCCTGCTGAACCAATCTGATAATTCTGGCTTGCTTGCTAGATCATCTATGAGCTCTTGTTGTATTGCACGTGCTAAATAATCATGTTAGCCGTCTCCTACCTGAAGTTTATGATTGGAAAATAACGTACCCGCCATGATTGCATTTGCGTTTTTCACATTTCCCGACGGCTTCTCTGGCAGTGCCCGTGATCCACACCAGGTAAGCAGCTGCTTCATCCGCCGTGGCTCGGGTAAGCTTTGCTCAATGTACTTGTAAAAATCCCTGACTTCGACCTCAGTGTGAGGTAGAGCTATATTCCAGTCAGCGTTCCTCTCCTCACCTGACAATTTCAACACCCATGTGATGTTCAGACTCACCATTAGACATTCCACTCTCAATCAGCGAGCTCGCTCGCCTACCCCTCAAACCTGTGCTACTCCTGCGATGCGCTTCTTTACCGCCTTTCCGCATCTCTTTATTTCTGGTAATCACTGGCGTGTCCGCAAATGGCAGCATTATCTTTGTAGTTACGGGATCACGTAGTTTCGAGACATTAATTTCGTTTTGCTTCGGGGTTTGCATAATGCTTCCGGCGCGTTTTTCTGTTGCTCGTTTCTCTGCAGCTGGCGTAATTTGCCTTTTCTTCTCTTTTTCCACGGATGCTGTTTTCTTTGTACGCTTTGCCGAAACCTTGACTGGTTCTTGATGCGTCTCTAGTTGCTCCTTATCGGCGGACAAACGCGCTGATCTCCGCCGTTTTGCAGGTTCTGCAGATTCTCGTTCAAGTACAGCAGCCAAGCTCTTCTTCCGACGCGTTGGCATGGCTTTTACAGGCTCCTCTGGTATAGGTTCCGGAGCTGCAACTGGGGCAGCTTGCACTTTAGCGGTCCTGCGAGACGTGCGTCGTGTGAACTGAAAACCGTCGTCATCTTCGTCATATGCTTGTTTATTGTCAGCTCTTCGAATTCCTATCAAATGCAGCGCAAATGCGTGCGATCGCGCGTCACCGCCGCATCTATGCTGTTCCGCTACGCAGCGAGCGCATGAGGCCCAATACTCACAAGCCTTCACAGCCTTTTTTGTCGCGCCATTCGCCTTCTTCCCCGTACCATTCACCTCCGTCTTCGGTCTCTTCGGCGCGGGCGCATCATCATCCTCAAAGGCTTGCTTCACACTCCTCCGTCGCGTCGTCATAGGTCGGTTTGTGGCCATAGGGAGCGATTGAAGGGGGGATCGCGCGAATACGGCGGTCATGAGTTCGGTTGCTATGTTGTTGGTAGCTTAGAAGGCGAGGGCAGGCGCGTGCATTGGCGGCGCGATGGGCGACACGCAGCGGCGGATTCGGCGCGCTTGCAGATTTATACTATGGGTATCTGAGAGGTGCCGTCGTAATGATTGGCGATAATGTGAATATCCTTGGGTGTGGAAAAGGTGAGCTCTTCGCGGTTGCACACGGGCAAGGAACGGTGGGTGCGTCGTTAGTTCCAAGGTTGAGGGGAGTGTCCGCATCAAAACAAACGCTGACATAAGCCATTCCGCTTTTGGCAAGGCACATGACCATGCACGTGCCGTGACGACGACATCAGTGCGGCCAATAGCTTCACTTGCGGAGCATGGTACTGGCAACCGCGAAAGTCTTGACAGAACAGCAAAATACCTCGATTCAATGTTTTTTTGGAGAAAAAGGCATGTCTACCATATATGTATGCAATACAGTCCGTCAAAAGCGAAAGATCGCCAAAACGCCAAGGAAAGCGCACCACCCTAGCTAGAAGTCGCCATCCCATATGCTTTCATACCATCATTGTAAGATCATCGATTCATCATACCGGTCACAGAGAAATCCATACCCAGACCCGCCTGCTATGCACCTGTTACCTGTCCATTTCTACCCAGAGTGTACTTTTACATGCCAGCTCCTGGCATGGGTCCTGTCACGCCTTCCGGCGCAAGACTGCCCTCAATACGACGCTTTGCCTCCTGCTTTTCCTCCATAGTGGGATTTTCCTTGCGCATATCTGGTACATGTGCTGGTCTGTTGGGGCTATGGCCAATGGACATACCAACACGGACCTAGGAGGGGCGTTAGTAGTGAACCTGTAAAAGCTACGCGAATGGACGGCGAACTTACCAGAGTTTCCAGAGCAGATCGTGAGTTGTCAACCAAATCATCATCGTACTTCATCTGACCTGGCTCGAAGAGGACAAGAAGTGTACTTCCACCAAATTTGAAGTATCCCAGTTCCTCAGCCCTCTTCACTTGCTCGCCACCTTTGCGGGTGATGACAGTGCTACCCACCATCATAGCGCCGATACAAATGACCATCACACGGCCGTGGCACACGGAATCAATTGGGCAAATAACGCGGACATTTTCACCATAGACATCCAGTGCAGAACGGATGGCCATTGGGTTGACAGTGTAATATTCTCCTTCGATAGTCTTGGGCTCATCCAAAACACCGTCGACAGGAATATGAAAACGGTGGTAGTCCTGGGGTGCAAGTCGGAAGATACCAAGCGAGCCACCAATGTATCGTTTTGCGTCCTCAGGATAGGCGTCCCCGAGAAGTCGAGCAACAGTGAATTCGCGGCCCTTTACCCAGATTGCCTGTGCGGCATCCAGGGTGTTGAAGACTACGGATCGACAATCCGCAGGCGAAACAATGACACGCGGATCCTCGGGAGCGGAACAGGGGCGAGCTCCCGGCTTCAATGCTCGATAGAAGAACTCGTTGAAATTCTTGAACTGTGATGTAGGAAGAAGAACTTCAGACATATCCAGTTGATGGAAAGTGATAAACGGTTCAATTTCAGCAGCTGAAGCGGGATCGTCGTATTTCCGACCCTGCTTGAAACTCAGGGAACGAAGCAGCTTCCGAACTAGCTAATGTTAGTACGCGAAACTTTTATGATCTGATATGCAAACTTACTTCGTTTCTTTTCCATGTTGTTTGCCTTGAGACCCTTGTAGAGCAAGCGAATACCCAATCGGACGTATACGCTCATACGCTCTTCATTGATTTGACCAGTGATACGATCCTGAACGAGGATATTGGCTGAGTTAGCACCAAGTTTGTATCCTCCATAGGAAATCTTTGTGATAACTTTCGAGTACCACTTTCGTTGGGCTTGGCTTGATGTCACAAATCCAGCCATGACGATATTGTTGACCTGTCTCCAGTCTTGGCTAGCACAAGTAGCGACGTGAGTGATGATATCGGCATCCGACTTCTTGTTCAGTCGTGGCTGATGGCAAATAGGGCATTCGCGAATTTCAATAACGTGTTCTTCCCCTTTGTCATCTGCCAAATCGTCCACTTGGAGAGCATCACCCTCCTCACCCTCCTTTCCGAGAACACTCTGCTCAAGTGCAGGTATAGAGGTTTGAGAGGGATGCGCGTTGAGTGGGGTTTGTGTTCCAGATGCAACTGACGGCGTCTGGGTACCGGGAGTCAAGAGGTCACTGCTTGAAGGTATCAGATGGGCCCATCCAGCTCTCTTCGTCTCTTGATCCTGAGTGCTTTGCAATTGATCCTCCAAACAGATCACGGCTTCATCAAATGTCAATAGTTCATCGCCGTTGTGATCAGCCATGAACCTCTTGAAGAAACTGTCAATGGTCGATTCATGGAGAGTCGAGCCCAGTGTGTCCAGCATAGTTGTGAGCTCCACTTTGTCAATCAAGCCGCTGTCATCGGCATCGTATTGCTTCAGCATAGCCCTCCAGAATTGTTGACGCAGAGCCTTGTACGGGAGATACTTTGCTCGAATATAGAGGGTTGGGTTGTGTTTGGCTTCCCATCGCTCCTTGTTCTTCAATTCCAACGGCAAAACGTACATCTTCAAGTCCTGGTCGTCCACTGCCGTGGGGTCAACACTGACGGCAGGGGCAGGCGCAAGATTGCCATTGCCGTTGCCCTCTACACCAGGTGTTTGCGGTGCACTTGTTGGAGGCGGTGCCAGGGAACCGTTGGAGTCTTTCAGAGAGAGCGAACCTGCGGAGCTCTCCTTCTTCAACGATGGCCTGCCCAAACGAGAGAGGCTGTGGGCGGAAGAAGAACGGGACATAGGAAGGCGGAATCGAGATCTTCTGGGCTCTGGAATGCCAGGAGAATCTTGCGGCTCGGGCAACTTGTAAAGACCCGTAACTGGGTCAGCTTCTGGAGCCACAGCCAAAGCCTTCTCAAGTGGGAAGTTCACAGTGCCAACGTAATCGTTCCCAGAAAATTTGTCCTTGTCTACAACCGTGAAATTAACTGAATAATTCGTCTCATGGCGCAATACTTGGAATACAAGTTTCTCATCGAATACTGGGTTGAGATTGTGGCTGACGACCTTCGTTCGGTAAGTCTTCTTTCCTAGAGAGGTAACGACGAAGGGGTCCATGTCAAAGGAAGTCCTTGTTACTGGAACCGGTGTCAGTTTCGCGACGCTCGTCGTATGATGCCAAAATCAAACAACTTACCGTTGCGCTCGGGAGGTAAATCTGTGATCTTCTGGACCTCCAAAAACAAGACACCGGCCACTTCGCTCTTATCGGAGAACTCGTATGCACGGAGCTTGTTAGCCTTTTTCTTTAACTTGGCCAATCTCAGCTTCTTTCGGCGCTTCTCGCGTTTCTCGGCCTTCTTAGATTCGTCTAGAGCTTCATCAGAACTGTCTTCCTCCTGGTCATCATTGTCCGCACTGTCGCCGCGGAGCAATCCTTCGTCTTCCTCCTCGTCTGGACTAGGAGTCTGCGCTGTGAAGGCTAAGAATTTCTGGATAAGTTGCTCGGATGTGGCAGCGGGGTTGGTCGGGTCAGCTAGAGAGAACTGAATTTGGATTTCGCCAGTGACCTGAGACTCCTTCTTGCCAGTACGTCTAGATTCAAGAGGGTACCACTTGGCATCCTGGACTGCCTGACCATTCTGAAAGATGTCCTCGAGTATGACGTCAAACTCGCCCATGTAGTCCTTGCCAAAACGATCTTTGTCCCAGCAGCAAATCTCGAGCAGCATGCTCTGGACGCCGACGATGGGAAGTTCGAGTGTGACGTTCCATTCGGGGTTCAGGGTTTTGTTGATCGTAGGGGTTGCTTCTTTGGCGTCACCTAGGGAGAGGACGAGGTACTGCAAGATGCAACGTTAGCTTCCATGTCTACAATTGGGGACTATTTTCTCTCTGGGTAGCCGGTGCACGGGATTTCCTGGAGCTTCTATGAAAGTACTCACGGGGTCTGAGGTGCCGCTTCTGTCCTTTGCAGCGAGGTTTTTGCCCTACAGACAGCGTTAGCACGTCCCCGCGCTTGCCGTGATGGCGGGGGATTTGCAGATGCACACCTGGATGACATTGGCCCGCAGCACCAGGCCTGGTTTTGGTTGATCCGCCATTGTGCGTTTGGGACTGGCACTTCGACTGGTAGGGACGCTGGCGGGGTTGGAGGAGGAGCCGTTGGAGTTGTGGTTCTTGAGACGTTGGGGGAGGGATAGCCTGGAGGTCAATCCCGGGCGCGGCATCTTGGACAGTGTGGAGCGAGCGACGCTGCAGCATGCGCCGCTGCGGCTACCGGTACGGCGACGTACAAGTGGTAGGGTCGGAACTGCAGCTGAGCTGGAGCTGCTGGCTGGGCAGGCGTGGCCAAGAACGCTTGAGTATGGGCACAGCCGCGAGCGCTGCACCGGCGTCAACACATGTGCTGGCGATGGTCGCAGCGACGAGGGTTGGTTGGGACGAGGGAGGGTGGGAAGCAGAAGTAGAAGTAGTAGGGCAGATATGCTATATGTGTAGCGGATGGCTTGCTGCGGCGGCAGACAGTTCGTCCGGACTGAGAAGGTGGGTTGGGCGATTCGGGGCCAGAGCCAGAGCCAGAGCACGCCCGAGCTCGGTGTAGGTAGATAAAAGTGTGCGCTGAGGGCGGGTGAGGACGATATGGGCAGAATGGCAGAGAGACAGAGAGCACGAGGTCCTTTTTTTTTTTTCCTTTCACAGTTCCCAAAGCCGGTTGCAAGTTCCTCTCGCACAGAATGCGCTGGAAAATTGGTGCCTAGGTCGGATGCGGCGGGATCAGAGACAGAGACCTGCTTTAATCCTGTGTGGCATCGACGGGCGCTGAGTTCATTCACTCATTCATTCATTCATTACATACATTACACTGGTCCACCCTCCACCCTCACAAGTCACTGCATCTATTTTTTATTTTTTATTTTGCGGATACCGTACAGCCACTCGTCTTTCACCAATTACTTACCTCTCTCATACTCATCATCCTCCAAAGCCCCCGAGTGCCTCCAATACCTACTGGCCCCCCGATTGCGATTGCCATTCTCGTCCAGAGCAGGCTATAAATATAGCCAGCTGATGGTCGCTGCCCTGGCGCCCCTGCTCCCCTTTCCCCTCCAGCCTCTCTCGCTCTTCAGCCTTGCCGCACCGCATTCTGCTCCTCATTTCCCTTCCTCCTCTTGAAACCAAAGATATCGCGGCGCTCAAGCCTGAGGCACTGCTCGCCCCGAGCAATGGCCACAACTCGGTCACCCGTCGTCATCAATCAATCAATCAATCAATCAATCAATCAGGCGTACCCAATGTGCTAATCTAGTTCCCGGATTACCCTGATATCCCCCTCCCCCCCCCCCTCGCTGTGTGCTCTCCCAATTGTCCCAGACCAATGCAGTAGACCTGCCGTCGCGAGCTGCAACATAGTCTGCCGTCTGCTGTTAGGCGGGAAAAATGCCGCAGCAGGCGCATACCGCCATTCGCCTTCTGTGCAGTGCGGTGTGGACTGTGGACCTAATCGCGGACCTCCAGATAGATAGATCTCCGCCGACATTATTTGCGTGCGTGCGTGCTTGCTTGCTTGCTTGTTATCCATTCCGCCTTGCACAAGCTAGAGAGAAGCGTGCAACTCAATCACTCATCACGCCTGCCTCCGCAATTAACCCCTCTACGTCAGCCGTATTCCCTGGATCTCTCGATCGTATCTTCCTCCACATATGCCATTGGGGCCGTTTCAGGCCTGTGCCGCCATCAGTTCTGCTTCTCTATTCGCTGTGTTCCTCCTAGCTAGGCAAATAGGCACCAGTCTTGTCATCATATTCTCCTGGTCAAGATTGGTCCTTTTGGTGGTGACCTTAGCTCTCTCAGCCGTACCCATGTCATTCAAACAAGTTGACTCGATCCCACAGGTGCTACAGCTGTCCGATCCACTATCTATAAGTGGGCCAGCTATCATCTTTCTCTGGTAGCGCTCAACGTCACTCCCGCGACACCATCACCTCCATACCACACAATTCGTCTGGTGCGGATCAGGAACATCCGCTACCCGTCTATTACTAAAAGTAAAATGCTTACTCGGTCCTTGTGAGATATACAACCCCGCTTCCTTCTCCGCCTTGATTCGTTCGATGGCCGATCCAAAGCATCCACGCCGCAAGGACTTGCACTCCTGGAGGTCAGAGCCGTATTCGCATCTGCCGTTTACCGTACTACCCATACGAACCTGAATGTGGACACAATGCCTTAGCCGAGCCATCTGCTACATTCCAGTTTTTTTGCTTGAATCGAATGAAAAGTCTAGTAGTACCTTGCTTGTGGAGATTGAATCACGAGACTCAACTTGTAATAACTTGTGAACGAATATTATTCGACATTGAGAACAACCGAATAATAACCCCCTCCTTTCTCTCCACAGCAGATGCCGCTATTGAATTTATTAATCCAGCCGTAGTCCAGTACTGGTTAGAATCCCGTTAGCGAGCGTATCGCCCGCCCACGGCAAGCTTTATCTAGCCATGTTGAAGAAGATTCGGCGAAAGCAAACGGAGAAATTCCTACAGGGAGGATACTCCCAGTGTATGGGCGGCCAAGCAAAGATTCGCAGGGACAACGCCCAATAGGGCGCTAGGAAAACGACATCCACTATTGGCATACTTGTAACTCTCAGGAGCCTCCATGGTGGCAAGAAAGAGCATTTGCATCCACTACTGCGATGGTTTTCAAGAGAACCTGCTACATTTCGAGCTCCAGGTAACAAGACAAGATATCACGTTCCTCCCGAGGCTCCGTGAGGTCGGTGTGAATGAATCGCAAAATCACGATCCCCCTTTTCCAACCTCAATTCTAATGTTCTCTAGCCCACTCTCCGTATCTTTGCCCAGCCAAGCAACCACATGTAGCCTCGACTAATCTCAGTTAAGCATTTTGGGCCTTGGAAAGGCCATGCGCCATATCGCGCTATAGGCAGACCTACACCGTTTTATTCTATCACCCCGGAGAGCTCAACGGTCAGAGATCTCGAAAGATCATGGAACAAGAAGCATTCGGTTGCTCCCGTGCTGACGCCAGATCGGGTCCTTCTCCCTTTTTTGTTCTCTTTGCATGGTAAAAGAGTGAGACGCGTGATGTTCAACTCAGCCGAATCCTCTGTAGCGCGCTGTTCGCGGTTGTTTTCGCCGTCAATGCCGCGTTCATTCAAGCACACTCTCTGCATCGCCGACCCCATTCTCGCAAGCAAGGCCCCACTGAATTATACAGTACAACCCACAACCCACACTGAAAATCTAAACCCAAACGCAGATCAATCTAGAAAAAGCCCATCAACAAGCCTCCTCCATGAATGCCCCACAGAACCTCTAACAGTGATCGCCTCTCTGATACAAGTACAAGCTTACAGGGGGGCATGGGACCACGAGACCATCAACCCACCATAACCTGGCCTTGAAAACCAAGACTCAGACAGCACATCAAAAAACCTCCTCGCTCATGACAAGTCTAGAAATGAGCCATATGCACGCAGACTTCAATGGGGAGAATAAACCTGGCGGCGACACAAGATATCTAACCCCACCCTACCCTAACCTCCTTGCTTCTCGTCTTGTTGTCCAACCCCAGGGAACAAGACCGCCCTGTGTTTCAGTCCTACGTAGGAACAGAAAGACGAATCGTCTGACTGGCCCCACTTGCTCTTTCCGTGCCAAAGAGAGATGGTAGATGAAGGGATCCTGTTTGCTTGATTGACTGTGCGAATCTTGAGGACAACACGGGAAAGAAAACCGCGGAGAGAGTGAACAGTGGAGTTACATCTCATACAAGATTCCGAAGAAAATAAAGCCAAAGGAACGAAAACGGGAGAAAATTCCAGGACGAGGAAATAAATATGTCGCCCAGCGCCTTTGTTTAATAAAAATCCATATTGTAAATGTTTAAATTTTTGAGGGAGGATATCCTACAACAGCTACAACCACATAAACCCAATAAGTTACCAAAAAAAAAAAAAAAGAAAGACAGCCCGTATATACCACTAGAAAATCCCCGTTTTCTCTATCTCGTTTCCAACCATATCTCCCCCAGCGAACTCTAACCCGATCCTCCCCATGGGGAAAATGCGCAATCAGTGTGGGAAAGACAGACCTCCTCGCCCCTTCCCAACTCGCAACCCAGGGAAGATGGGAATAAAAAGCAAAGGTCACCCCCGGCGCCACAACAATAGCATGAGTAATAACACGACTACCAACCAACCACCACTACTCGATTCTGTTCCCTTTCTTTCCTTCCGCAATCGTTCATGCAGCCAACGCAGCTCGATGCCAACAACCTTGGAGGCTGCATACACACCTAAGCAAAGTCCACAGTCAGCTCATCACACCGTCTCAACATAGATAGCACCGCCGCACAGCATAATTAGACACGGTACCGCAAATCATGAAACACCAACTTCCATGTTAGGATGTCCGTTCCGCAAGTCTGATAGGCCCGGGACACGTCACAACATCACAAATCGTGCAACACTGTGATGGGCGCGCGGGCGCTCGTTGCTATATTGAGACAAAAGAGATGATCATTCCACTATTTGAGGGGGATACATGTCTACACAGACCTGATCGGAGCTGAGCTACAAGGAAATAGGATGCCAATGGAAAATAGATAAGGAAAGAAAAGGTTTCTGGCGCACCAAGAAATATAGAGATAAAGAGAAGTATTAAGAACACATACACATACACATTGCCTCACCAAACCAAATGTTCCGCGTGCACTTTTCTTTCCAAGTCGCCCTCACCGAAAAGGGCCCATAAGCAATTCGGTAGAGACACCAAGCAACGTGCTTTTATGAAAGACCAACACATATTTCATATGCGGGTTCGAAACTCCACTTTGAAGGGGTTGCCACTGGCGTGGCCGAAAAAAGAGAAACCAATCGTCCTTCGAATATAAGAAATACCACTAACCTCCTCGGAATAAAAACAAGAGATTACTTTGTTGGTGAGAAAACCCCGGCCCACGCAGGGTATCAAAAAGAAGCACTGGGCTCGGTAGCATAACCACTCAACGAAGCCTGGGCTATTGTGTAAAAGTGCGCCATAAATGAAAGCATGTACACAACGCCGTGTAAGACATGGTGATGATGCCCATCGTCAATAAACATTCAACCCGTCACTCGAATTCTAGCTGAAAGATTTTCTGTTCAAGCTCGATGCTCCCACTAGACTTATATCAGGCCGCACAACCGGAGATTCTCCTGGATAATGATGTCTATATACAATTAGCATCCCATGACTGCAACTAGAAACGTGAGTTGGACGTACCGTTAACCGCTGCCATGACGAATCGAATTTGCATCGTATCGGTAGCGCAAGTAAAGTGGGTATAGATCTGCTTCGTCTCGTGCTGATTTAGAGACACAAATCGGTTGAGAATGTAGTCACACGCCGCAGCGTAGTCTGGGCCACCTGTTCATGATTGTTAGAGACTGCGCAACTAAGGATGTAGGGTATTGGATCTTCTTACCCTCATAGTCGGGGAAGTAGTTCTTCATAGGGCTGACGGGTAGTTTCTCCTTGAACCTGTCGATCTTGTTCAAGAACAGGATGATTGAGGTCTTGACAAACCACCTTGAGTTGCAGATGGAGTCGAAAAGAGTCAATGCTTCCTGCATACGATTCACAGTTTCATCCTCGAAAAGTAATTGGTCGTACTCTGAGATGGCGACCAAGAACAGGATGGTAGTGACATTCTCGAAGCAGTGAATCCACTTCTTTCTCTCGGACCGTTGGCCACCGACATCGAACATACGATAGGTGAGGTCACCAATGATGAAGGTTGTTTCAGTGATACCAGTTGTCTTGACACGAGACCGGAGCACATCTTGGTCGTTGGGGATGTAATCAGGAGCGGCAATGCGGTCGATTGAGTCGAAGTAGCTTTGGCTCATGTTAACAGCTGACATGGCAATTGCATGCAATGAAAACAGGGTACTCACTATTTAGCAGAGTCATTCAGTTGGTACTCACGCGAACGCTGAAAGCATTGCTGCACACCGGCATCTTTCCATAGCACCGAGATGGCGTTGCCAACCTCTGGTGGGAGACTGTCACCCTCAATCTGGGCGGGCTGCATGAAGATGGTCTGAACGTGGTACTCGGCGCGCTGGTCGTCTAGGGGCAGCTCGAGCGATTCCATGGCTTCGAGGATGACGCGCATCGACTGGACGGTGTTACTGAAGATGATTTCCTTGAAGGACTCCCGCTCATCGCGTGAGTAGCCACCCTCGTGGATGAGCTTCATCTGCTTAAGAATAGTTGACTTGCCGGATTCACCAGCGCCTGTTGGTAGGTTAGATATCGGACCAACTCATGTCGCAACGGTATTGTTTCGAGGCTGAATGGGTGAGTGTGCGAGGGGTTACTGACCGAGCAACAACATCTTGATCTCATTGCGCTGGAGCATCTTGTCTCGCTTGAGCTGGTTTTCAATCTCCTCATTTCTCTGCTTTCCCTCCTTCTCCTCTGTGCTCATTCCGCAACCCATGGTGACGGTTGTAGGGGTAGGTGATGGAGTATTAGGGTCGAATAGCTATAGTAACGAAGATGGAAGAAGCGGCCGACCTAGCGGACACTGGAAATAGAGATGTTAGTACAAGGAGTGGAGAGGGAGAGAAAACTGCAGCAGTACAGCGCTGCCGTGTGGCGTGCAGATCGAGGCAGGATTGGCGGGCAAAAGCAGGAGGTTGCTTGATGGCCCGGAGCCGGGTGAGTGGTTGTCGCCCCCGAAACGGAGGCAGGAGCAAGGCAGGCACGACGAAAGCAGCGGCGAGGCAGCAATGGGGGCAGTCGCTCACCTGGAATTACAAATGGTTGGAAGCCACAAAGACAGAGGCAGAGGCTGTAAAAGGAACGAGGCGGACGGTTTAGGGTGAGGAGGTCGTGGAGAAGGTGAAAAAGATGGCTGGAGAGAGCGCGAAGGGAAGAGGCTCGCTTCGCCCGAGTCGCTGCAAGGTCGGTCGGGGTGGAGACGGCTGGGGGCTGTCAATGGCTGCGCCGTGGACGGCGGTGTCGCAACAAGAGAGACAGGCGGAGAGTTGCACGGCAGCTGGAGGAGGAGGTTTGAAGCTGGACGCTGGACGCTGGATGCTGGATGCTGGAAGCCGACAATGCAGCAGAGGCAGAGGGCAGGGCGGGTGGAGAGGGCAAAGCAGACAAGAGTCGGGGAGAAAGAGGAGGCTTCAGGGCTTTTGGTCTGGTTGGCGCGAAGGCGAAAGGGGGGCTTTCCCTGAACAGGGCCGTCAAAGGAAGCGAGCGCGCCGGAGCTCTAGCACGTCTCTGGGCTGGCTCTGGCTCGCAGTGGCTCCAAGTCTGTGTGTCTGTGTCGCTCTCTCCCCAGGGCTAGCTGGGGGTGTTTGCAACGAAATGCTGGGATTCGCTGCTCGGGACGGCCAACACAGACCATGCTCCAATCCCAAGAAGGCGTGCGTGAGAGTGAGAAAGCGAGTGAGTGAGCGTGTGTGCGCATTGCTCCACAGCCCACAAACCCACGCCCTCTTCGTCAATCAATCAATCACATCAGTCACATCACTGCACATCACCCCAACCTTATCCCTCCCTCCTTCCGACGACATCTGTCTGTCGCCCCAGTCTGCACCGTCTGCATCCGCGACACTTGGTGCGCGGCCCGCTCTGCAACTGCGCAATCTGGCGGCGACACTCGCCAGACGTGGAAGACGTGGGAGACGTAAGACACGCAAGACACACAAGACACGCAAGAGACATGAGAGCAAGAGTGAGAGACACTGCCAGGCCCGCCAGTTCGTCCGACCTGTCCAACCGGCCTGATCCCTCTCACCACCTCTTGCTTGCTGGTTGCTGGTTGCTTGTTGCCGCATCCGCCGCTCGCCTGCTTACCAATGGGGGAGAGTCGGCGCACCCGTAGACTTGAGGGGGCGAGGGGAGATCTCCAGGTACGGAACGGCAGATGGACCATCAAATGGCGACCCGCCTACGCCAGCAAACACAGTTATTTTCTCCTTCTGCATCACTGATCACAATCGCCCATTGCCCATTGCCCATTGCCCATTGCCCATCGTGCTCGCTGGCTTGCTTCCGTTCGTTCCTTGTTCCACCCTCTGTCATACTACTGTTCGATTCGAAGCCCCGTTTGGCAACTAACAGCTTCTAGAAGGCCTCTGGAAAATAGGGGGCCCATCCTATAACAAAGGCCTCCAGCCATGGAGCCATCGAGGACGGGCCACCCCAGCTCTGTTGAAACGTTTCTGCGTCCAACCCCCGTCGTCTACTGCAAACCATTTGCTACTTTGTACAGATTATTCCCCGCTGCTTGACATGTTGCCATCCTGCGCGCTCGCCGTCCGCCACCAGGCTCAGACCCAGACTCTCTCGCAGACTCTGCGCTGCTGCTGTTCTACGTTGCCCAGTAGCCGTGGCGCTGAGGTTTCATGCTGTAAAACACGGCCGCGCTGCCTTCCCAATCAGCCCCTGGGCCAATCGTGCTCAAGTCACATGTTGCCTGCACCCCCAATCAGGCTTAGCGCAACCAATCAAACCTCCGTCCCATCTCCTAACCACCGCGTCTTCATCTCCCCGACTCATGTTTTTTTGCCACGGCCGAAGCAAATCCTCGCCGCCCCATCGCCCGTCGTTCTCTAAAATTTCTGCCTTTCACATCTCGACCCTAACAGGCTCCCGCCGTGGCTTTCACGTTTTGTTTGACATGCTGTTGTTTGCGACTTCATTCTTACTCCGTTGCTCCCGCGATTGCCTTTTCTTATATCTGACCATCGGAAATCATACTCTGACTATTAATACAACATATTCACCTCAAGCCGATTAGCCAACCCCTGTATCCCTTGCTTGTATGCCGAGCACCAATTGCAGACAGATGATCTTATTTGGTTGGAAAGCCGTCTCCTGCGGGGGGGTCCGACTTGCACAACCAGACCCCTGTGCTTCGACTGCTGGGCCATCACATTAAAGTTAGCTATCCGCGATTGCGCTACTCCATCGGGACCGAGACCCACTTGCGGCCACTGCACCATTTTCCTGGGCCACTAATTCCTTTTGCCCTCCCAAATGAGCAAAACCTGTTAGTTTTCCACGCGACTCGCAACGCGGTTGGCGAATTAGTGGATTTGCGGCCCCTTTCAAGGAAGCTTCCAGGAGCCGTTCAGGGACAATTTCACAGTATCACGACGGTCTTTGTCTGAGATCCACATTTCTCCCACAGACCCTTGCCATGACATCTCCAATCAGGGCGATCAACGCGCGGCTCATTCGGGAGGCACGTGGATGCAATGACCACCACGACTCGGCATATATCTTATTCCCTTCCATTCAAAGAGCTCACCGTCAGCCTCTTTCTGCCTCGTTGGGTTTTTTTTGGCGTTTGCAACAGAGTGGGACTGGCTTTTATAATGCACAGAATATAAACCCTAATGTACATTGATGATTATAGGTTGAAAACGCTACTTGGATTGAGGAGTAGGGTCCGTTGGCGGCACACAGAGAACACTACGTAGTAGAGGAGCATCCACAGCGTGAGTACAAACGAAAAGCAGATAGAGCATTTTACATTGTTTTCACCGACGAGCCCTCCTTTTCCCTGTGCCTCACAGCCTTTTAAAATCTTATTCCTATCGAGGAAAGGTCCAGAAAAACGCTTTAGGTCAAGTAGCCTACCTGAACAACTTCGTCAGCTTTCAACACATTTTATCCTAGGATGAAGGTATAAGGCTTACCTAGTTTTATTAACTTCTATCTCTTATAATACTGACGGTCATGACAGCTTATTAGGTAATTTTGGCAGTTTCGAGTAGATGTCCGGTTCCACAGACTTCTCTACCACATAAGCGTCCCTCCAGCGCAAGACAAAGTGACGCGTTGGGGGGGGGGGGGGCTGAAAGCTTGTGTTGGGGTAAGGACTGATAGCCATTTTATCAATCGGAGGCAGATCAATATATTCAAGGCGTATCTTAACAAGATCTCAGACCCCATAACCCATAGTAAGCGACACTATACCATCTTACAATAACCGCTCTCTAGGATATTGCTATGCTGGGTCCAGTGACTTCGACTGTGCCACAGCTGCGCCGCGCTGTCGGTCGGAGGTACATTTACCCACTCAATGTTATGCAACATAACCGATGAGCCACCACGCAAACGCATGTTTGGCTGAGCCAATTCCAAAACGGATTTCACAGAACGTAGTTCGGTCGGTATCAGGATGTCTGTAATGTGCCAGCTTCGAATCAGCGTATTCTTGGAGACTCATGATTACTTTGGATTTCGAGTTGTCAATTTGAAAAACGACCTTTGATATAAACCCTAGGCTCTTTTAGTGAGTGCTACGTTCGAGTATGCAAATAATTGCCTGCTACAGTCGAGCACCCGCGCCCCCATGATAACTTCCGTCGTGCAGGTCGGCTGCAAGAGATGAGGGCCAGAAAACCAGTGTCGATGGTGCGGGCTGGGGGGAAGAGGGAGGCGAGCCTGTACCTCGTTTCTATTTCGGTGGATTGTGTTACCTTCGCCTGTATCCTCGAAAGCTGAATTATCGATAACCATACTGCCGGGTTACCTACTTATACGGCGTTGTTCAGTGTTCCATATCTTCGGCAACATTCAGCTACATCTGTGGCGCGGGCCGCTCCATTTCTTCCGAAACATAAACGAGCTATATTACGCCCTCGAATTCTCCGTGACAAAAATCGAATGGCAACAATTGTGGCCTTCCTAACAGTTCCTAGTGACAGAATTGTGACTGTTTGAGGTGTCGTGAAAGCAGTATGACATGGGGCCAGCCAGGCGCTCACTAGATTACTGGCGAGGGCCCAACAATGGGGAAAAACGGCTACAGGGACGTACACGTAGGCCAAGATCTGTTGCCATTGCTCCCTTCAAGAAATGGCCAGGAGTGCTGCGGCTACAGGCTATCTTGAGAGGTCGACGACGTGGTCGGCGCTTAAATGCAGTCGAATAAGGACTAGCGTGCAGCGCACGCCACCTCCAGACAGCTTACCGACCTATGTTTGCATCTCTCAACTCCATGCAACTGGCAGACCGCTGGTAAATAGTTGTCCTGTAATCCTCCGAGCGCTAAGATGTATTCCACTGGATTCGTGGATCGCACCACCATGACGCCTCGGCGGTTGCCCATGCACAAGCCCGACAAAATGTGTTGGTACATATTCTCAACCTTCCAACCGCCGCTCCATTTTGCTGGAAAAGCTCTCTCATGAGACAGGAACTGTATTACGGATTTCTTTGAAGACTCTCCTTTACTTTCCTTTGTGTTTTACGCTGCTGGCCCGGCGCTTCTTTACAAATCCTCATGTTGCTCCCTTAATGTTTTTTTTAGGTCAGTATACTTCATTTTCAATTGCCTCATGCCAAAGAATGCTGCTGAACACCATACAGATCTTGTACAGCTATGCTTCTAAGCCACATCAAAAGGCTATGCATTTTATCGCCTTCTTTAATTGCAGCTATTCCGCATAAAACAGATTCACTTCCGTCCGTACCAAGCACTCTTCCGTATGAACTCGCGAAGACCGTGCCCGCATGTGCACAGCCATGCCTCCAGTCTTTGGTATCCGAGCGTTTTCCTCTATCATGTACAGCTCAGAATGATATCAGCTGCCTCTGTTCTCAGTACAGCCTCAGTGGAGACTCCATTGGTGAGGTAGCCCTTGGGTGTATATATGCGGCTTGTCCTACCGTCGACCGTACCGCAGTGTCAGCATACAACGTCTGTCTTGGGAGAAAGAGCGCAGTGCCACCAACCCAGACAATCTTGACCGTAGTTGCCAGCACTCCGCTTCCTTCAAAACCTATGGCTACTTCAAGACCTGCCACTACGACTAAGGCCGCCACGGGAATTGCAACATCAACTCTGGCAGAGTCCACGCCCGTGGGCACTGTATTTGCCGACTCTGTCTCAGTCACCCCATCCGCCACATCTTCAACATCATTACCTGCCGCAGCAGCGAGCGGTAATGAGAACTCTCCACGAAAAATGCAGACTGCACAAATCGTAGGGTTGACAGTGGCAGCAGTGGCAGCAATCATGATTGCTGTTGGCCTAGTAATCCTCGGTCGAGTTATAAGGAAACGAAGAGCACACCGAAAGGCATCCTATGTCTTCGACCAGAAGACAAACAATTCATCGCCCAGCAGTGAGCGCCCACGCAACTCGTACGAGGCTGCCTACGGCGTCACACCAAGAAAATTGCAAAAGCAACTCCCAAAGCTGCCCTCTCCGGCCAATCATACTTCTGGGCGATTCCGTTCTGAAAGAAGGGACTCAGTGCAACAACACAAGCCGAAAGGGTCTCAATCCAATTCTTCGGGTACTCCTGTTTCGTCTGACCAAATTGGGGTTGCCATAAGTGCAGGGCTACCAAGCATGTCTACCGCAACCAATCCATCACCTCAGCCCTCACAAATCCGTGATCCAAGATATCTGTCAATACCAAAGATTAGGGTAGCTCACGAAGACACGGGCCTTCGCCCAGACAGTACTCTCACACAGGACACAGTCTTCGAAGAGGATGATGCCCCGATACGCAACAGACCTTCAGTATTACTTCCGACCCCTCCAATATTAATCCCGCCTATCCGCTCATTTCGCCCCCCAAGACCACCACCCCAAATCAATTTGGGCGCAAGGCCGCCCCTCTTACATACTACTGGGCAGAATGTTCCGCAACAGCCGGAACTGTTCCTGGACATTCCAGTCCGCCATGAGAGACCTCAACCAAAACGAATGATAACAAAAGACATACCATCTCGCACCTCTTCTCAGAAGTCGCGCGGGCAGCGAAAGCCTCAATTGTCTCCACCAGTCGAGCTATCCAAATACCCAAGTACCAAGTCAACGTCAACTTCGAGAAGTGGGTCTGATATACCGGAATACTACTTCACCGCTCACCAAGGGTTGGCACCTGGATTCGTGACCCCAAAGGCGAGTTCAGAAAGGCTCCCACCGCAGAGAGAGTCTCCAAAGGCCACGCAGGTTAAGCAAAAGGTCAGCTCAGGCACAATATCGCGAACAGTGTCTCAAGCGTCAACGAATGCTCGTGACTCGGTTTCCTCACAGACTTCGTTCGAGACCGTGGACGAGAATGACCCCACTCCAGAAGATGAGGACGAGAAGCAGCTATACAGTACACAGCTGTCGCCCGTGGCAGAGTCGCCAATTTCATACCTGAGATACCCAAAGGTACCGCGTGCCTCAAACCAGCTAGTCCCACGTAGTCCCCAAAGCCCTCAAAGTCAACGAAGTCAAGGTAGCCCAGGCTGGCCACCAGATCCAGTGGGGCTATTGGCTAGACGCCGAGAGGAACGAGAGGCCCTAAAGCACGAAACGCGCTTTCACAAGGGCAGCCCTAGAACAAGCACTATGAGTCCTGAGATGAGGGCCTCTCGACAACACTCGCGTAGCAAGAGTGTTGAGACATGGGAATCACCTCGGTGGAGCAACCGGACAACCCGTACACAGAGCGGACAGTGGCCTAGAACACCAGCTATGTATGAGGAAGACGTTGTGCGGCCGCTCAACATTCGCAACAAGGAGATGCAGCAGCGCTCACCAGTTGACGCAGATGCGCTGAAAAGTCCGTTGTGGGTGCCAAGACTGACTCCGCGACGGGAGGGAGACGATCTCCTAATCTCTGTAACATATTCAACCCACTCGCAGTCGATGCAACGATGATTTTCATACCGTTCCCTAATTTGTTCATTTCCTTTGTATTAGAACTGGCTTACCATAGCGACGTCTCAGCATAAGCATTGACGCTAGCACGACTGCTATTCCTTTCCTAGAGCACTACATGTACAGTACGATTCCAGATACCCGTCGGCACTCTTTCCATGGGGTCCATTTCTTTTTGCGTGTGGCGCAGCTAGCATTGCGATTGCCTTTACGGCGTTGAATTGTATCATAGTCTCTCATAGTCTATCCCCACGGAAAAATAGGATAAATGCGCGGATTTCCGCATTCAGAATATCCGCGTGCGAGAAAAGCCTCTCAGGGCGGCGGATTATTATCCCTTTTATCTGCTTCGGCGTCGGCCCCGATCCCCGTGAGAAAAAAATTTTGATCAATTGGCACAACAAGTAGAGCAGAGACGAAGGTGGCTCTTGGTAATCAAGCTTGGAAATTGTAAAGCTCCCAGAGCCTTGCCGCCAGCCCAAAGCCCGGTCGGTATTTGAACCGGCTCGGATGCATTTGGAAAGTCGACGGGCTGGAAGAAGGATATTAGTGGCAGCTGGGCGGAGGGGATTACTATTAGTGGAACACGGAGGGGGATCAAGGGCAGCAGAGGAGCTGTGTCAGCCGCGAGCAAGGCTTATTCATGAGACGAATAACGAACAGCATAACCTTGGGAGCAGAGGGCGTTGGACAGGTCTGCAGCAAAGTGGCCACTCGGAGCGTGGGGGAAAGAACAGTGTTGCTTGGTGGCTTGGTGGTGCTCGACGCGATGCGGGTTTTGCTGAGACGAAAAGACCCCGCCATGCAGCGTCTCCCGTAGTGACAACTGATTAATCTGCACTAGGTGTTCCCAATCATCCCACTCTACAAAACCTTCGACTCTCCCCACTGCACTCTCTGTCTCCCCTCCCCTCCTTTTTTCCTTCTATACCCACTACGTCTGCCCACCATGCCGTACGGAAAGGTCGACGAGCTCGCCATCAACACCATCCGAACCCTCGCGGTACGTGTGCCCCTCTTGCTTCTTGCTGTGTTGAGCCCCGCCACTATCAACAGCTGCCCCGCCAACGCAACTTTTTCTCAACCATCGTGTCTGCCCCTGTGCACTACCCTTTCCATCCCGTCTGCTGCTTCAATTGACCCTTCTGACCGTTCTCCAGGTCGATGCCACTGCCCAGGCCAACTCCGGCCATCCTGGCGCCCCTATGGGCATGGCCCCGGTGGCCCACGTCCTCTTCAACAAGTTCATGACCTTCAACCCCAAGAACCCCAAATGGGTCAACCGCGACCGCTTTGTCCTCTCGTACGTTCTTCTTCCTATACTCCATTTCATAGCAATTCCGCTATATGCCGTGCCCCTCACATCAATGGCACGAGATTTATGCGGAATGCAACTCATGGCGGGGCCTGGACCAACGCCTGAAACCGCTTTTCACGGGGTTTCTGGACTATAAGATAATTTCTCTTGTCTCGTCATTCCAGAGCCCTGGGTTATTTCCCTTGCCCTCTAGGAGCAAAATTGTATTATTTCGTTCTCTCCGTTGCCACACCATCACGCTGATGTGGGGCAGATCGCATTGCCCTATGATATAATTTTTTGGTTCAATTTCTCCAGAGACAACGTCACTGACCCACAATCTACAGTAACGGTCACGGATGCATGCTCCAGTATGCTCTGCTCCATCTTTTCGGCTATGCTGTGAGCCTTGACGATTTGAAGAACTTCCGTGTACGTGCTCTCGCATTGTTGCCCCGGAGCATTAACCCCCGAGATCGGCCGCTGATTTTTGGCTGTAGCAAATCGACTCCATTACCCCCGGCCATCCCGAATCCCATGATACCCCTGGTATCGAGGTCACCACCGGCCCTCTTGGTCAAGGTTTCGCCAACGCCGTTGGTCTTGCTATTGCGCAGGCGCATACCGCAGCTGTCTTCAACAAGCCTGGTTTTGAGCTGATTAACAACCACACCTTCTGTTTCTTCGGCGATGGCTGTGCGATGGAGGGTATTGCTAGCGAGGCTGCTTCAACTGCCGGTCACTTGCAGCTCGGCAACCTCATCTGCATCTACGATGACAACCATATTTCTATTGGTATGTTACCCTCGACTCTAACATGACAATAGAACGTGGCACTAACACAATCCTGAAGATGGTGACACCAAGTGCGCTTTCACTGAGGATGTCATGAAGCGATTTGAAGCCTATGGCTGGCACACCGAGTGGGTAAAGGATGGTGACCACGATCTTGAAGGCATTGAGGCTGCCATCGCCCGTGCTAAGGAGGTCAAGGACAAGCCTTCCGTCATCAAGCTCACTACCACTATTGGATTCGGTTCCAAGCTCCAGGGTACCGGTGGTGTTCACGGCAACCCTCTCAAGTCCGACGACATCAAGCAGGTCAAGGAGAAGTTCGGCTTCGACCCCGAGAAAACCTTTGTTGTTCCTCAGGAAGTTTACGACCAGTATCACAAGCACGCTGCCGACGGTGCCGCTGCTGAGCAGGAGTGGAACAACCTGTTCCAGAAGTACAGCCAGGAGCACAAGGATCTTCATGCCGACCTTGCCCGTCGGTTGACTGGCGATCTTCCTGAGGGCTGGCAAAGCAAGCTGCCTGTCTACAAGCCAACAGATGCTGCCATTGCCTCAAGAAAGCTCTCAGAGACTGTCCTCGAGGCCATCCACGACACCATCCCAGAACTTCTCTCCGGCTCTGCTGACTTGACTGGCTCCAACAACACTCGCTGGAAGAAGGCTGTTGACTTCCAGCCTCCCAGCCTTGGTATCGGTGAGTGGTCTGGTCGCTACCTTAGGTACGGTGTTCGTGAGCATGCCATGGCTGCTATCATGAACGGTCTGTCTGCCTACGGCACTGTCATCCCCGCCGGTGGTACTTTCCTTAACTTCGTCTCCTACGCCGCTGGTGCCGTTCGTCTGTCCTCGCTTTCTCACCAGCGTGTGATTTACGTTGCCACCCACGACTCCATCGGTCTTGGTGAGGACGGTCCCACTCATCAGCCTATCGAGACTCTCGCTCATTTCCGCGCTCTGCCCAACATGATGGTCTGGCGTCCTGCTGATGGAAATGAGACTTCTGCTGCCTACTACATGGCTCTCACTTCCAAGGCCACTCCTTCCATTCTTGCTCTTACCCGTCAGAACCTGCCCCAGCTTGAGGGCTCAACGATCGAGAAGGCTATCAAGGGTGGCTACGTTGCTCTTGAGAACAAGGATGCCCAGGTCACCCTGGTCTCCACTGGTTCCGAGGTCTCTCTCTGCATTGAGGCCGTTCAGACCCTTGCCTCTCAGGGCGTCACTGCCCGTGTCGTCTCCCTGCCATGCGTTGAGGTCTTTGACGCCCAGGACAAGGAGTACAAACTCTCCGTCATCCCTGACGGTATTCCCACCATGTCCGTTGAGGTCATGTCCACCCTCGGCTGGGAGAAGTACTCGCACGAGCAATTTGGCCTCAACCGATTCGGCGCCTCCGGACCTTACAAGAAGGTCTACGAGGTAAGTACAAAGCTTTACAAACTAATACTCTCAACAACTAATTCTTGTGATAGAAATTCGAGTTCACCCCTGAGGGTGTTGCCAAGCGCGCTATCGCCACTGTCAACTTCTACAAGGACGTCAAGCCGCTCCGCTCTCCTCTCAACCGTGCTTTCACTCAGCTTATCTAAGCATTTGAGGGTGTTTTTTTTGCTTCGGGATTTTTAAAAGGGCGACGGATTTGAGCTTTATGACCACCATTCATGAGGCGAGTGTTTGCCATAAGCTAATAATGAAAAGGCGAACGGAAATAGTATAGCGAGACATAGAATTTGATTCCTTATTTGGACTGCTTTATGCTGAGAATCCTTTTACTTTAGGAGTGCTCTGAGCCGTTTGCAAAAAAAAAAAAAATACGTCACCAAAACCGGGCAAGTCTTCCCATCTTTTTCCCGCACTTTCCCGCTCGGCCCTCGAATTGAGCATCATCCAAAAAAAAGGGTCCCAGAGATGACAGATGTATATGAGATAATTGAATTTGAATACGGAATGCAAACCCAATGTCTTCCGGAGATTATTGAAGCATGTCATCTGCCATCAAGCAGGAACGCTTCTCTAACCCCAAATTCGCCATTGGGTGAAATTTCTCATTGTACTGCCTCGTACAACTCAATACTTACGAGCGCCGATATTCGGACAGTGATTTTGAAGGCCAAAGACGTAATGAATAGTGAAATTAGCATTATTGGACTGACAATATTGTAGTTGGCAGGTGTGAAATGACTCGAGGGTTCAATAGTCTGGTCCGAATATTTTCATCTCAGCACGAATATCTCATCTTTCGCGGATCACTTCTTGTATTCTTGTTGAACAATTGCTGCATAGACTCATATTTTTCGTCTCTCAATTTCAAGATTGAGAAAATTTCCCTATGGCGGATTGCATTTGACATACGAATGTCCCTTACATGTCACTCACTCGCCCAGCATTACGTCTTGCTCAACATGGAAATCCAATCCACCATCATCATGTATGATATTTAATTCAACCTAAAAAATTATTTTTTTCTGAAAATTCCGATCCCCACATCCTTCGTCACAAACACGTAAATATTTCTCTTTTCCCAATTCAAACTGGATCGACAGGGGTAAGAGGAAAATGTGTTACATTATATCCCAGAGCAAGGGGAAGCGGGGGAATGTGGGTGGATCTTAAAAGGTATGTGGGGTATGAAATGTGAACGAAGAACGTGGGTGAACTTCCTCTTCCTCTTCTCTGGGATAGGTATCTATTGGAATGCTAGGCTAGTTCTAGCCGGGCTAATGCTAATCCATGGGATTGGGATTTTTGTGGGAGTTTCTCGGTTCTTGGTTTTTTTTTTTCTTTAGGGTGCATTTTTTGTGGTGGTTTGGGGAATTGCTTAATTTGTGGGGGATGGGAGGGAAGGGAGGGAAGGGTACTTTCTTTGCTCTTCTTTTGGGTCTTTGTGTATGCCGCGGACTAATTTGGAGGAGAGACGGAAATATAGGGAGAGGATTGAAATATGGCGATTCGTGCGGAGCGGCTATCCGGAGAAGACGGAATATTAGACTGTTGGTTGAGTTGAAGGAGAGAGCACGTGCATGTTTGGTGTTGAAGTGAACTTGCGGCTGCATGGATTGTTCTAGTCTGAATATTGTTGGTGATTGTTTGTGTTCGCAATCATTTGGTTTAAGCGGGACTGGAAATGATGCTGTAGAGGCCGCAATGAATATCATCACTCCCACTTTACTCTTCGCTTTTGTTGTGGTGTCTGAGCATTTCCTGTCCTCCGCGGTGAGTACTATTTTCTTGAAATTGCGAATCAGACAATTTTGTATTTTTGATATCGTACTCAAACTTTACTTTCTCCTCTTGTCACCGCTTTGGGTAAATTGACTATGACCGCGCGTACTCGCGTTGTATTTCAAGAGAAAGGGTATATTGGACTTATCTTGCGACATGGACAATATAATTTAAACAAAATTCAGTGACTTTTTACCTTCAGTCAGACCTTGCCAACGCCAAATGAACGCCGTCCTAATGCGAGCAATTGCCCTCTATACATCTCTTTCCAGACTCCCTCACAGTTCCATAGCCCCAACTTCGGTTACTGACTCCTTTGCCGATGAGTAGTATGCCTTCATGTCAACCTTGAAGTCCGCCATAGCGACGCCGAAAAGCTTGAGCAATGCAGTCTGGTGGCTGTTCAAGACCTGGCCTTCTTTGCAGACTGCGTACGGGGCGTCTAGAACCACTCTGCCCTTGTCAAGCCTGGTAGGCATACCCCATTTCCTGACGGTCACCTCCAAACTATGCGGTAGTGGTACATCGTCCTCCTCGGGTAGTTCTCCGCCTCTTGAGTGTACAACGCCCGCTGGTACGGTAAAAGTCTGAGTGGCCTCAATACCGGCGCGAGCAAAGTCGGTCTGCGAGTACGACGCAAAGTATTCAAGAATTTCCGAGGGTTCGCGATTGGTGAAGAAAAGTCCGACATTGCCAACTAGGTATTGCGAGAGAGAGGAGAGGTTCGTAAGATGCTCCTCCGCGGGTGTTTGGCCAAGTGCTTTGGCCATTACTTTGGTCTTGCCAAAGAAGATACTGCGATCGGATTAGATTCTTGACATAGACGGCGCGATGCACAATTGCCGCTTCAGAAACCATACCGGCTATCCGCAAACTCAGCGCGCACTTCCTTCAAATACGAGTTGCGCATGTTCTCCACCGCGAAGACAAAGATGTATTGGAAGTTGTCGGCGGCTTCCTGGACATTGGCGAAAAGTTTCTGGGACAGCTCTTTGCCCTTCTTTTCCGTCTTAGTCAAGTGGACGACCCTGGCGCGCTTTGATTTCGGCATGTTGGCGGCGTGAGATGTTGAATATTGGCTTTGGGAGTTGGCGCTCGAGGAAAAATGTTCGGGGAGGCCAAGGGCACACGGCGGCGGGGAATTTTTTGGCGAAAGCACATGTCTTGGCAAACCTCGGCTCAAGCTCCGCAAGAGCTACCACATACCCACTACACCTCTTGTTAACATTTCCAAACACATTCGCCGCAGAGCACACCACCATGGTGCAGCGGTGAAGGAGACATGTTGGATTTTATGGACTATGTACAACATGCATTCTACGAGGCATCGCATTGGAACCCAGACAATTCCTATGGGGCGTTGAACGCGACGGCAAGAGGTATCACTGGTCTCATTCTCTGTTCTCGCGTTTCTAATATTGGGCAATGACAATTGACTGTTCTTTGTAGCATTGCTTGACTTCCAGATCCCGAGAGGACTAAGACTTCAGATCTCATCCCTCGCCGCGCCGAACTTTGCGACATCGTATACCTTGGGAAGTGTAGGAGTCGTTGATGGCTCGGTGTCGTACCTCTATTCTTCGCTTCCGCTAAGGAAAGAGTTCAAGAGCTCGGCACTTGATCTTCACCATGTGATTAGAGGTTACAGACATCTACAAGAGCTGAGGAAGCCGGATGAAGTCTGGTGGTGGGAGATATGGCAAGCGGGGAAACGGATTGATCGTAGAGGTGGGTTTCCCACTTTTACTATTTCGAAAGTTGCACGCACGAGTGGCTAACAGGAATTGCAGATACTCTGCTGTACGGACGGATATTTCTCCCCCAATCAAGACTTGAAGCGCTCTATCTGCGCCGCTTGTCACCTACACAACAGCTCCGCATCGCTGCTGTGAGCGATTCAAGCCTGAACAATGGGGGCACGATCCTCACCTTGCTCCAGAGCGATGCAGGCAAGTATAGCACAGAATACATGTACAGTACTGACTCTGCCTTGATGGGCGTCCGTGGTCTCTACAACTTTGGAGCCGATCCACGAACTGGGCCTACCGAGCCATCATCTTCCAATTCTCCGCAGGCAACCGACCCAATTGTGCACGGCCGGTTCAGTGCCGGAGCGGAGCTTTATTATGGACTTTTGAACAAGAGCGGAGGCATCAGCACCGGCTTACGGTTCACCACACTCCCCAATCACACGGGCTTCCCTTACACCATGACGTTGACGTTGAATCCGCTCATGGGAAACTTGTCGTCCACATATGCAGTGAAGGCTGGCCCCAACTTGGCACTTTGTTCCCGGTTCGACTTCAACTTTTATTCCTACGAAAGCGACCTGCAGCTCGGTTGTGAGCTATGGCGCCACCGCAGTAACTCGGATGTGGAGTGGGCGGCCAAGAAGCTGCGCCCCGACTGGAAAACACCGGTCGTTGCATCTGACGATGACGATGTTTCTGGTGTACTCAAAGCACGCGTGGACCAGGACTGGCGTATAGGAGTGTTGTGGGAGGGAAGGATCAAAGAGCTTCTCTTTACGCTTGGCGCGAGCATTGACTTAAAGAAGCGGGAGCACATATTCCGCGCGGTCGGTATCGAGCTGCAGTACTCTTCGTAAACGAAAACAAGAAACGAGACGGTTGGGAAATGGCCTCTCCTAGCTTGCAGACTGGTGCTGTCACTGCATGTTCGCCTCTCTGCGGTAAGAAGCCACCTATTCGGGTACCAGAGGGAAGGTGGTCACGCATGTAAAACTAGCCAACAACGATGTCCCTACTTCTGTCAAACTTCTAGAAACGTGGGCTTGAGCTTGGACTTTGTAAACCTCGGAATGTTTCTGGAAAGAGAAAGAGAAAAGGGGGCAAGTTCCCCGTTTTTGGTTCTCATTTCAGGCATATGGGTTGCAAGGATAGATGGTAGGTTTGGTGTTGCGTTTGGTGTTGTGGAGAGGATAGGAGGGGGTGGGCCCAAGGCATTTCACAATGCCCTGGCGATATGCCATGCGTTTTCTGAACACAGCATACTGAGGCCAATACAGCCAACCCCTGGTGCGGATTGGCAGCAAAGCGGTGGATGTCGCATTTCAGATTCCGAGCAGTGTGACTCTGAAACATTTATGTGGGTATCCAGGTAGTCCGCAAACAGGTCACAATGGGGCCATTTTGGCCTCTGTTTTCAATGCGCGCGGCGCGAAAGAGAATGACAGGCAGATGCAGAGTGGTGAAGCGGACTTTTGAGTTTATGGACTTTGCGGACAGGCGCGGATCGTCTACGGCTACGCCCACGCCCAGGCCGGCCAGCTCGGGCTACCGTACTACCTAGCAGCCCTAAGACAACACGTGAGAGCAAAGGGATCAAGGCAGCGTCAGAGACAGAGAGACAGACACACAAACAGACGGACCTTTCCCACGCCCAGACTGACATGACGGGACAGACAGACGGTCAGGGGCCCGTCTGGGCAAGGAACGACGCAAGAGGAACGAAGGGATGTGACGGCACAAGGCCAGAAAAAGCGCGGCATGGCGAACGGCGAACGCGCACGCCGGCCGAGCGAGGTCGAATCAAGAGCCGAAGCTTTGGGGGATCCTGGTAGGGTTGCCAACTGGGTTCGTTCTAGGTTGTTGGATGTTGGGGAGGGTTCGGGATGCATGCTCGCTCGCTTGACCAGTCGACCATACACAGCGCTACTGTGCCTGACGTGAGCCTTGCACCGAGCGACCAAGCTCTGCGAGGCATGAACAGGGGACAGCTTGGTACCACCAATAGTTGACAGCTGTAGGGCGAGTAGACGCTCGAATGGCCTACTGTCCTAGAACGCGTCGGGTGCAGCATGTTGATAGCAGCCAAATATGAGCATAGTAATTTTGTCGTCTTCATGGACCATAGCCGTCGGCATTTTTTGCATTCTGTGGTGGTGACGATGGCGGCTCGGCGGAGGACGCCGTTTCGGAGGGCCTGGCACAACGCACCTCACCTCACATCACTCAGCGGCGGCACCAGCAGCAGCAACAACTCCAGAAGAAGGCAGCTTGGCCGCGATCAGACGGAACGGGCGTCGGATCCCTCGTATCGGCCCATCCGAAAAAGATCAGCGGAGGGGGATGGGGGGAAGGGGGGTTGTGCAGTTTGACGCCTCAGGCTTGACGCTTCACAGGCCCAGGAATCAAGACCAAGGCTGCGATCTGAAGCCAAAAGTCAGAGCCAAAGCCGCATCGAGAGTCAGCATGCGGACTTTTTGGCCGACGGGTGCAGGCGACGAAGCGTCAGAGCCAGACAAAACGGCCTAGATGAGTCAGGCTAGGCCGAGTCTGCTAGCCTGCTGTACGCCCAGCGGGCCCCAGACAACGGAATGGACGAGAGCTGCGGGACAAAATGTGCGTATGGGTGTGTGGGCGTCACTGGGGACCAGCAGCCAGCGACGAGCGAGCGGCTATCTATGGCAATGGCATGGGCGCGTCTCTTCAAAAATGCACCAGGGGGAAGGGAACAGGGACTGAGAGATAGGTAGGTAGCTTAGGGTAGGGCGGGCAGAGAGAGAGAGAGAGAGAGAGAGCAAAGGTGCGCGAGTGAGAAGTGTGTGAGGAGAATGGACTGGAGCTGCTGCGTTGGCTGTGTGGAGCTGGTGTTTTTCTTGAGTGAAATGCATGGTGGTTTTGTTCCTGGCCGCAGCATGAGCCTGTTGGCGCGGAGTGCAGCGGCTGACAGGGCTGCTGGAGCCGCCAAAGCAGGAGAACAGAGAGCCACACCACCGGAAGGGCGTGATTTACCCAAAGCCTTATTATGCGCCGATGCACACACATACATACACACGTACGCACCGAGAGACAGACAGACAGACAGACAGAACAGACACAGGCACACCACTACCACAAAGCTCCGGCAGCACTCACGATCCTGATGGCGGCGGATGTGCGCGTACAAGCAGTGCAATGTTTGCGGACTAAGTATGAGCCTGGCACGGGGGCGGACAAGTCGACAAGGCAAGGCCTGTTTAGTGGTGGACTTTGGCTGGCAACGGAGCTTGAGGGCTGCTGGTCCGAGTCCGACGTGCCTGGATCCAGCTGCGATCCCCCTGGTCCCTGCCCTGCCCTGGCCCTGGGAGGCAGCAGGAAGGAGCAGCCCTGGTACAACAGGAGCAGGTGAGTGGATGGATGGATGGATGGGTGGGTGGGTGTGGGTGAGTTTGTGTGTGTGTGTGGGTGGTGGTGAGGTGAGGTGAGGCGAAAAAAATAACAAGGCCGTGGATCAAGGCAGGAGCGAACGGGAGCGGTCGTAGCGTGCATTTGTGCTGTTTACAGCCAACTAGCTAGCTCAGGCAGTCCACGATGCATGTGAATGCAAGTACGTAGGTAGAGCGTGAGTAAAGTGCTTCACAGCAGCATGTCACTGAAGACTATGTATGTAGAGTCCAGGCTAGAGATCGGCCAGCAGCAGCCTCCAAGTAGCTGTGCGGTCGCAACTGGCGTCAAACGGTCGACAGTGGGAAAAGACCGGAAGCGTGTGCCAAAAATGTCTTGATCGTGGGCTTGGGCGCAGCCGGTGTTCGGAAGGAGCACTTGCTGGTTTGAGCGCCGCCGCCAAGCCTGGTTTAGCGCGCCTTCCCCCTACTCTTTGGCTTGAAGGCCCCTTCCTTAATCTCCCCTTTCGCTCCCCACCTCAAGTCTTTCATTTACACCCGTCTGATCTCCTCTATCCGGATTTCGCATCGTCACCTCACCGTCGGTGCGATCTCTACACTTTCTCTTTTCTATATCGACTTCTGCGAAGAGCTGCCACTCCTTTCGGCCTTCGCCCACGTTCCTTTTCTGCCAAATCCCATCTCCATTAGGCCTCTGCCTGTCCACTCCTTAACCATTTCCTCAGCTGTTCCCACTCCTTCACACGGCCCGGATCCGACTTTTTGGATATCCTACTCTGGATCCCATCTGCCTTTTGCCCCATCCTGCTCCCCGGCTAGCAGATTTGTTTCCTTGCAAAGCTTCGCACCCAAAACGCCTGGACGGTGTCTCTTGAGCCTCGCATTCGCAACGCTTCCCGCGGATTCCACCTCTTCTTGCTTCTTCGCCTGTCGAGATTCCGCCCAAAAGCTTCGCCAAGCTCCTCCTCTACATTCGAATACCCTTACTTACTTCGAGCAAACCATTACTTCTTTACGAACTCATTACGACCAACTTCATAGACTGGCGTTGACTAGCTCGACTACCACCCCATTTACCCGAGCCTCATAGACTTTTGCAGATTGCTCAACATGCAATCATCCGAAGATAGCATGGCGACTACCACGCCTTCCCCCGTGGCCATGGCCCACACTCCCACACAGGGCTCCGCACCGCGTCGACCGCCGCGAAAGAGTACCCTCACCCAACAGCAGAAGAATCAGAAGAGACAAAGGGCCACTCAGGATCAATTGGTCACCCTTGAGGTTGAATTCAACAAGAACCCCACACCCACAGCCGCGACCCGTGAGAGGATAGCACAAGAAATCAACATGACCGAGCGGTCCGTACAGATCTGGTTTCAAAACAGGTACGAGTGGTTTACCAGTCACTAAAAAAAGATTCTTGAGCTTGAGACACTGACAGCATCACAGACGCGCCAAAATAAAGAACATTGCCAAGAAGAGTATTGAGAACGGTGATGATTGCAACGACATCCCGGAGTCCATGCGACGATACCTTGCTCTCCAGGCCATGGAGTCCGGCAAGTCAATAGGCACGAGTTTCCTTGGCCGAGCTGGTGGCATGGCCCCTTATGGTAGTGGCATGCTGCTTAACACTGATACCAGCTCCTCCAAAGTTGGTGAGTCACACTTTTCCAAATTTAAACTTTCGTATCCCGAGAGATTTTGTTGCCTAACAAACACTCTATAGTCATCCACCATTTTGCATGCCGTTCTCTCAGTGTCGGCTCATGGCGAAGAGTTGGCCAGAGTGCCATGGATCTCGTTATTTTCTACTCGCCAGAGAAGTGTTGTGTGACTTATTACATCAACAACGACTCAGCTGGCTACAAGATCGAGTATCCTTTCTCTTACATTAAGAATATTACTCTGGAGAACGGTGATATGACAGCCAATGCCGAGGGTGCCTCACAGCGCCCGGGCGGCCTTATCGTGGAACTCAACCGCCCACCGAACTTCTTCATGGATTCATCCGGCTCGGGAGGCTTCTTCCAATGTGGCGACTTCACGGAAGAGCAGCAAGCATCGCAAGTGCTGGTACATCACTTGGGCGGTCACCCTAAGGTTTTGAGCGGGCAACTGGCTAAGCTCGTCTCTCTCGAGTCGTTTCAGAACCGACACAACATCTACGACCCGAACGCTCTTGCTGTCTCGGCGCCTGTTTCGCCAATCAACCACCGTCCAGCCTCTCAACCCAACCATGTCGTACATCCCCACATGGGCATGTTTCACGATTCGCATCTGGCTCCAGGTACTTTCGCTCCGCGTGGTCACAAACGCCAACGCAGTCGCTCTGTACCTGTTGCGGTTGATTTCTCACTGTTGCGCAACCCAATGCCTTCCTTCATGATACAGCCAGAGCCATCGCCGTACATACCTAATCCTGAGATCTTTGCCCCTGTTCCACAGAGCGCCCCTGGGCCAATTGGACCCAATCTCAGTATTGATACCTCCGCCGGGTACGGAATGGAATACAGGCAATACCCCATGTCAGCCACCACTGCCAACTCTCCTTCAGAGTACGGTACGCCGGCTTTCTTCACTTCTGGTCCTCCTACCGAGTCCGTGCCTGCATCCAACTTTGGCCAGCAATATAACATACCCCCATATGTGCATACTCCCATGGGCCCTCCCCCTCACTCAGCCGCAGCAACATCGCCAATGCCATCGATAGGTCACCCCGACCCGATCATTGCTAACCAGTCACCACCTCTCAGCTCGTTTGGCCGTGACGGTTCTGCGGATGTCTATCCGATGTCGCACGAGAGTGGAATGTCAGACGAAGCGCTGCAGATGACGGACATGTATGCGAAGCAGTCTCTAAACCTGCCGTTTCGCTCGCCATTAGAAGAGCACGTCGACGACATGGACATGCACAATCTGGTGTCTTTCGGCACGATAGACCCAGCTAGCTTGTCACCTGAGCATCATCAAATGTAATGGTGTGTTTGCAAGTTAGATTATAGCATGTTGTTTTCTTTCTTTCGTCGTTTGGCTTCAGTCTAATACCCCAGCGATTGTCGCGTCTTATGGGAGCTTTTGGAGCGCTGGTATCAGTTCCTGCCTTGAAACAGGCTCGGAACCTTATCTGCTGCCCTGAGCTCTCAGGTGCTGCCTCGAACATCTAATACGAGCTCCGCCATTCTGCTACATATTTGCCTCAGAACGTCCGAAATACATACCTTCTCAAACATCCGGCTAAAGTTTTGTTTTTTCCAAGATTCCTTTGTTCTCGACATGAGTAACTTTTTAATTCGACTACCACCTCAAAACCATACTTTGTAACGCAAATTGAACGAACACCATATGGGATCCGGACATTTACGGCGTTGCTAGGCTTGGGTCGGAGGGGAAACCATTACAGACAGTATGGCGGACTGGTCGAACCTGCGCTACCACCTCATCCTCTCGATAGAGATGGTTTGAGGGGAATGGCTGTCGGGTGGTGTTGGGCGGATGGAGTGCGTGCAAACATATCTTGAGTCTGTTCTGTTTATTTTCTTGCCTCTTTTTTTTCCTTATTTTTTCTATCTGGAGTGTGCTCCGTTCTCATGTTTTCCGGGTTCCTTTTCCTTTCCCTTTTGTTGCAGATCAAACCCGACAGGGCGATCAGAGATTTAGGCACATTTTTGAGGAGAGTCTTTTGAAAGGGGGGTGTTTGAGGATGAAGATAGCCCGCTGTGCGAGCTGAAAGCTTTCTTCGGGTCACGTACCTATCTCCAGTCTATCTGTCTACAGAAATCAGCAGCAAGACATCACTTCAAAACTTTTACATATCACGTTTCCATGTTCTTACTTGTTTTGTTCATTAATCGTGTGATATACATGCAGAGCTGGTTTTCAGACCACCATCAAGTATAAAATGTATGTAGGTAGCCACATGCGCTTGTGCCCATAGAGTGGGTCTGGTCGCATGTGGTGAGGCCGTAGATCGGATTTTCCAGAAAACACGAGGCCCCCGTGTGCTATATTGTTCGATTATGCAGTTCTGTGTCCAGGGATTTGCTGTCCAGCGCAAAGGCGGAATCTCCCCGTCCGTCTACGGTTGTCCTAAATGGATGATGTCAGTCGCAATTTCATAATAGCTTGCTCCACTTGGCCTTGTGGTCGAGCATTTTGTGTTTTTAAGCATTGGGCTTCCTTGGGCTAGAAACAGCGAGTGAGCAGGAATCAATCGAAGCGCTGTTTGGACAGGATGCTTTCACCGCGCCAGCAGTCCCACTTCATACTAAATAGCGACAGTATAGCGGAAGCAAGGAGTCCTGAGCTTGGGTTTTCGAGGCAAGTAAAATTTGAGGCAAGGACACAAAGGTCGAGATGGACTGGGAACATTAGAATAAGAAATTAATGACTGGGTTTTTGTGGTTTAGACTCTAGCGTGTGAGAGGAGGTAGGCAAACCGTAAACAGGGCGGTAGCAAGGGGACAATGCTCCAGCACGACACCAGCAATGGAAATTCCCCTTTCTGCATGTGGCGATCGATCGTCAGCAAGACTGATGTTGCTCGCTGGCGTCTAGACCGGCACAAGTGGTAACAGAGTACGAGGATGTTGAATCTAGGTCTTACAAAGAACGATGGCCCAGTCAGGAAACCATCTAGGGCAATTAGGAGGCAGGACTGAATACAGGCAGTGCGGTGCGACGAGACGACGGGTATTCTATTGGGCTTACGTGCCAAGAGGTGTGACAGTGACAGGAGGATTACGGTCCGTTCTCTTTATTCTATTTCTTTTGGGGTCTCGATACAGCAAGGCTCTGTGTACGGATGTGCTTCGCGCAGGAAACAGATTGTGCAGCAGATGGGGTAGACAAAGCGTTGGATGAAGTGATGACCATGTCTACATAAAAATTATGGACTGTGGATCGAGAGTGCATACATACGTATACATGTACATAGCTAGTCTATGATGGCCATCCTTCGCGCGCTGGCAGGGAGGGAGCCGGAGACGGAGACGGAGACGGGAGCAGCGAGATGCCGTTGATGCCGCCGCCCGCCGTCGCGAATGGCTCGGGATTTAGGGGATTAGGAGGATAATGACTTGTTGCGGAGGCTTCGGAGAGGAAAAAGACTCAAAAGAGTGATAAGAAAATGGCAAGGCTTGCTAAGGCGGTGCCCCTGACTGACTCTGTTGGCTCGGCTGGGAGTGGCGGAACCGGGGCGGGTTAGGGAGCTCATTTTACTCCCCAACCCAGCACAGCACAATTTTGACCTCCTAAAAAGAGCTGCCCCCCTTGACACACGAGCGGCTGCGTACAGTACCAAGTAGCTTGTTTGCTTTGCCTGCAGCGTGCAGATATCTCGGCTGCTTCTCTGCACTCGCACTCGCACTCGCCCTCGCGCCGCTAGACGCTTGATGACGCTTGAAGCGTAACCTCGACCGCATCTTTCACAACTCCTCGATCCACCGACCGACGCGAGGCCGTGCGCTACCCACCGGCAACGCCCACACAAACACACCACTCAACACACAGTTGTCAGGAACACGGCATTCCCGCACTGCAACTGCTGCGAGAACAAGGTCGAGAGAAGGCTGACGAAGCGTCCAGCGTTTGGCCTCATCAGCACTGTGGTAAGTGCCTTGTGTGCTCCTCCAGCAGCCCTGCCCCTTCCTCCGCTCCCTCCGCAGCTTTCCTATCCGGCAGCCCCCGGACGGCAACATCTCATGAGCTGCATCAGAGATGAGAGCACACCTTTTTCTCAACAAACCCCCTCGTCCACTACCCATCAGCCTACTCGTGGTTGTCATCGTCGTCTTCCTCACTGCCTCACCTCTCCATTGCCTAATTCCTATCCCTTTTACGCCCTTCGCCGCGTACCTCTACGCGTGTAATCGTATAGCCACTCTGCTGACCGCCTAACTCGTGCTCCAGCCAGAGTCAACCTTTTCTCTCGCACACCACTCCTCGCCCACCGGCGAAGCCTCCAGCTAGCCATTGTCTGCCATGCCGACTCGAAGCATCAATCCGTTCGCGACCAATTCCCCTACCTCCACCTCCCCCGACACTCTGACTGAGAAGAAGCGGGAGCAGCCCCGCCGCACCTCCGCCTCCAAGGGAAACAAATTCACCTCCTTGTTTGGCGGAAACTCGCCCAAAGTTCGCCACGAAGCAGCTCTACTCCGCGAAGCCCTCGCCGCCCAGCAGCAAGCCCTCCTCAACTCGCCCTCTCCTCCCCAGCAGATCAATTCCTCGTCAATCTCCCTCCCTTCCATCAGTCTCACCACTGCGACCGGCGAAAAGATGCCCGCGGAACCAAAAACTCTTTTCCAGCCCCCTTCACCTGAAGAGGCGCGACGTATTGCGAGGGCCCACGCACAATTCGGTCCTCTAGGATCCCAGAGCCACCGATATGACTCCCGGTTCGAGGGCGAATTCGGAGACCCAATTGAGGATGAGCCTCCCTACTACTTTCTTCTCACGACTTACATCAGCTACCTAATCCTAATAGTATTTGGCCACGTACGAGATTTCTTCGGTAAGCGTTTTAGGCGCCAACACTACAGTCACTTGAAAGAAAGAGACGGATATGCTCCATTAAATAGCGATTTCGACAACTTCTACACCCGCAGACTGAAGATGAGAATCAATGACTGTTTCTCACGGCCCACGACTGGTGTTCCTGGACGTTTCATCACTCTACTAGACCGTAAATCCGACGATGGAAACAACACCTTCAAATTGTTGGGCACTACTACTGAAACGCTTAACATGAGCTCGTACAATTACCTTGGGTTTGCTCAGTCCGATGGTCCCTGTGCGGATGCTGCAGAGGCCACAATCAAGAAACACGGAATTACAATGGCTAGCCCTCGATCGGACGCTGGTACGTCTGAGCTTACTGTAGAGGTTGAGGAGTTGATCGCAAAGTTCGTCGGTAAGCCTGCGTCCATGGTCTTCTCCATGGGTTTCGTCACCAACGCCACAACTTTCCCCACTATTGTTGGTAAAGGCTGCCTCATGATCTCTGATGAGCTCAACCACTCATCTATCCGGTTCGGCGCCCGTCTTTCAGGGGCTATGATCGAGATGTTCAAGCACAACGATATGCGAGATTTGGAGCGAAAACTCCGTGAAGCGATTTCGCAAGGTCAGCCCCGCACACACCGCCCCTGGAAGAAGATACTGGTCGCCGTGGAGGGTCTGTACTCCATGGAAGGCACCATGTGCAATCTCCCCGCACTTGTTGAGCTCAAGAAGAAATACAAATTCCACCTCTTCGTTGATGAGGCTCACTCTGTCGGTGGTATTGGTCCTAAAGGCCGCGGTGTTTGCGACTACTTCGGCATCGACCCGGCCGAGGTTGACATTTTGATGGGAACACTCACCAAGTCGTTTGGTGCAAACGGAGGTTACATCGCTGCTGAAAAGGCAGTCATCGACAAGCTCAGAACGCAAAACGCAGCAATGTTATATGCAGAGTCACCAACGCCACCAGTTCTCGTGCAAATCTCTTCCGCCCTCCGCATCATCATCGGCGAAATTGTTCCTGGTCAGGGCGAAGAGCGACTCCAGCGTCTTGCTTTCAACTCTAGGTATCTTAGACTCGGTCTTAAGCGACTAGGCTTTATTGTTTACGGCCATGATGACTCACCTATCATTCCTCTTCTGCTTTATAATCCTGCCAAGATGCCCGCCTTCTCTCACGAGATGCTTAAGCGCAAGATCTCCGTTGTCGTTGTTGGCTACCCTGCCACACCCCTCGTCTCCTCTCGTGCCCGTTTCTGTGTCTCCGCTGCTCATACCAAGGATGATCTGGACCGCATGCTCACCGCATGTGATCAGATTGGCGATTTACTACAGCTCAAGTTCAGCAGCGGTGTTGCAGGTGGTCTAGCTCCCGAGGATTTGAACTCCGGTGAGGACAAAGGATCACAGGAAAAGAATATTGTACAACCACCCAGGTGGAGGCTAGAAGATGTCCTGAAGAAGGGCGTTGAAGACGTGCAGCATCCGTTGCGGTAAAGCGGATTCCGAATATAACGTAGCATGTCGGAATCGCTGAAGTTCAATGTGAGGCGGTCATCGCTTCCCCTTCAATTTCATGTTGCATTCCATGCATCGCGTGGTCTTGTGATTTTGGAATGGCTCGGAATGCAGGGACAGTTGACTCCTGCTGGGCGCCCTGAGTTTCTAGAATAGGAACACAGGGCGCTGCTCGGTTGCTCTTGCCCCGTTTGCCTGATATTCTTTCCCGAAACACCTGGCCTTCAAAGCATGCCTTTGTGCTTCATCTCCGCGCTCTCGGAAATCTTCATAGCCACAGGCGTCTTGTTCCTTGGTATTAGCTCGTCTTCAATCGGCGCCGGCATTTTGGAAGCCCAGCCAATCCGGCAACCACATATTTATGGCCTGGCTATTGTTTGTATCCTTTCCTTCTGAGGGCATCTTTGGCATTTTTTGGTGTACGATACTCCTTCATACCCTCGCTGTACAACCTTGCATTTTCTTTTCTTCGGTTTCGCATCCTCCTTCTACCGAGGAGGCTCATTTGGGTCCACATTACCCAGATGGTTAGAAAGAGCTAGACTTTTCGATTATTTTCACCTTTTATCTTCTTATTCAAGTCACCTGTCTTTCTAGCCGCGAGGCGGAGAAAGGTAAAGGGGACAGGACAGCGCAAATTCCTTTGTAGCAATACCTCTTCTGCCACGGACCAGAGGAGACCAGTTGCTGACTAGCAGGGTTTGCATTTAAGAGCGTTTTATTCATTTTGGCCTTTCTATATTACAGCGAGAGGTAATCGTAATGCATTGATGGAGACGGAGAGAACGAAGAAGTGATGTTGAAATATGAAAGGAAAGGGAGTTGTTGTTTAATAAATTAAAGCGGTGTTGTAGATAGAATTGGAGGGATGGGCATGGGATGGAATGAAATGAAATGAAAAAATCTTAATTGTTAAGAGAAGATGAGAGACATTCATACTTGTGTTACTGAAGTGAGACTTTTAGCATGTTAACGTGTTGCTCTTGTTATTGTGTAGAGCCAAACAGTTTGTTTGTTTTTGTACGTTGGTATTTTCATACCCGCTGCGCAAAATGTAACTCGATAAAGGACTAGTCCGCGGAGCTGACTATGCACGTCCAACAACCCAGGACCAGTCGGACCGCGGCGGTGGAGAAGAAGTCTGGGGAAGCGTCGTCCGCTGCTTCGGTATCCATTGCGAGAAGGGGTGGGATATCTTGTAATGATGTGCTTGTGTAGTGGAGGTATTCTATTGGGCGGATGAACAAACACGGAGTGTGCTATTGAGGGTTTACATGAAATGCATATCTAGATGGCACCCACCTGACGCTTATTCAGCTAAATTTGTGCATATGTTGGGGGTTGTGGCGCTGTGTGTATAGCGGAAGGAAGGCTTGGTTTCTTGGAAGGGTTATTGGAGACGCGCGGTATGCAGGAGCGGGGTGTTTTCTTTTTGCTTATGTCTGGTGAAGGCGTGAAATGACAACTTCCTTTAGATTTTGTTGATTTTAGAAATATACGAGAATAGCTCGGAATAGGAACCGAAAACTATATTTCAGAATTATGCACAGCACTCTGGTTTCGGGTCATGATGATGAATTATGTTCGTCAAACAGGAAGGGGAAAAATTGAAATCATAGGGTAGTCAATACCCGAAACTACAAATTCGTATGCTCTTGGTTCTCTTGAAGAGAGGATAGAGCTTCCCTTACACCATATGCTTCTTGCTCTGCGAGAGTTTCGTCCCATAGACGCTGTGATACTTGCTTACCCTGCTCAGTGTACATGATCTCATGGAACCTACGGCCCGTTAGCGCCTTCTTCTTTTGAAGAACATAGAATACAGTGACGGAACTTACGGCCACAGCTCCCAATTCGCCATGTACGACCCATGCGTCTCCTTGCCCTTTGTCACAGCAGCATCCACATATGCCCACGCACCTTGCTCCGGTGTTCTCCCGAAAAGAAAGCTCATTATCGTTGTAACAAGCTTCATCATGCCGCTTACTTCGCTGTGAAGCCCTGTCTCGCTACTGTATCCCGGGTCAACCGAATTGACAATTACTTCATCGGCACTGACGAGCTGACTGAGTCTGTAGATGAGCATTGTGCATAGTAATTTTGATATCCCGTAGCGCTCCAGTGATGCTTGGGTACCACTGTATTCCTGATCGAAGGATGGTAGTAGTGGCACAGAATCGCGCTCTGTGAATTTGGCAGTGTTGGCTAGGGCAGAGCCAACAAGAGTCAATCGGCCGGGACCTGGTTGAGAGCCTTTGGGCTTGAGGATTGGGAGGAGGAGAATGGATAGATGCGCAGTAGAGAGGTAATTGACCTGGATTGTCTCCTCATGACCGGTCGATGTGCACGTCGAGTAAGTTTGTTTTTGAAGACCGGCGTTGAGGATAGCGATGTCGAGGCGCGGGAGGGTAGCACAGCGTTTGGCGAATGCTTGGATAGATTTGTAGGAGAGCATGTCTAGCTCCCATATGTCGATTTCGACGTCTGGGAAAGCTTGACGGAGGGAAGTGGCTACTTTTTCTCCCCGCTCAACTGACCGGACTGCAAGTATGAGGCTGGAGAGTCCGAGGGTTGGGAGAATCTTTGCACACGCAAGACCATATCCACTGCTGCCACCAGTGATGATTGCAGTTTTGCCTTGCAGCGCCTTCGGTGTTGGCTTAGAGGGAGGGTTTTGGTCGCGGCCCATTTTTATCAGGCGCCTCAATTCGGAGCGTCCAGGCTGGAGGGTGATTGAAGACATCTTGGATTTTGGGGTAGGTTGGTACCAGGGCGCAGAGGGCCAGCGAGTACGGTGTCATATTTGGGAGCTGTTGATGCAGGAATTTATAGACATGAGGTTTTTGCAGGTTCGGAGACTTGCCATAGGTACGGGTGGAGATTATATTTGTTTAACGCCGAGGCGACAACATACAGGGTCCTAGCTACAGAACCTATGGTGCATGTACATTGACCAGGGGAAGAGTAAGCCCAAGCTCTACCAAGGATTACCAAGCGCCATAGGGAATTGAGCTCTACACTATCCTCCTTTAAGCATCTGAAGTGGTCGCTTTTTGCTGCGCTCGTGGTGTTTGCAGCCCTCCGTAGCATGCGGAAACCATAAGCGTGGCCACGAACCTCGTCATCACGACTCACTATCGCCATCGTCTATCCGCCACCAGTTTCTCTCATATAGGGTGTCCCGCAATTTCATGTCCCCGAGTATGCTTCCATCATTATCCTGCGATTTTGCCCACTTTCTTCCTTTCTCTGCGGGTGCTGGGCGTCCTCAGACTTGTGCATCACCAATTGAAACCAATCACCCTCTAGTCCAATTGACCCATCAGTGCCTGTTTAGGCTGCGTCAAGACCAAAAGGGATAGTAATCTGAGACTGGGGCAATTATTCAGCCATACAACTCTAACCATGTCTGGCATGCGTTTCGAGTTCGTGTCTGCAGATAGCAGCGGGAAGGCCTCAACGGAAGACCGTGCTCGCATTCGAAGCCTAGTTATGCAGGGTAAAAACAAGCGGGAAGGGTCGCGCCGTTCGCGGAGAGAGCAGAAGCGCAAGGCATTGGAGGAGAAGCAGCTGGCAGAGCAGGCGGCCTTTGTCTTCTCAGTGCCCCCGCCGCCCCCCGGAGATTTGGAACTGTGCCAATTCGCTGGAGACCTCAAGCACGATGCTCACGAGGTCTTGTTCAAGGGTAAGTTCTCGTGCCATGTTTCCTATACTAGCTAATTGATTAAAGTCTTCTCCTGCAAGTCCCTCGAAATGGCAATGGCTCCTATCGCGGGATGTGTCAATTTTGATGGCATGGAGACCCCAGACTTCAAGTGGCTCTTCCAAGACGCCTCCTTCATAAACTCTGTAGTCCTCACGGGCTCTGTGGTAAAAGATGTCGTCCTGCTTGGTCTGCCTCAGCCTGGGGAGGAGACGTATGCCCTGCTCCGCCAGACCATCCTAAGTCTGAACGAGAAGTTGTGTGACCCAGAGGCCTACCAGAAGGACTCGACACTCTACGTCGTGTTCGTGCTCTCGATGCTGGCCGCCCTATTCGGCGACTGGCAAGCCGCAAGTGCCCACATTGCTGGCCTGCATAAGATCGTTTCGCTTAGAGGCGGTTTCAAGTATCTTCGGTATCGACCCAAGCTGCACTTTAAGCTCGACCGGTAAGCACTTTCAAAGTGAATAAGCTCTGTCGGAGCGATCAAGCCTTTACTTCGTCTAGACACTAGCTCATGTCATACTAGGGTGGACCTTTCAAGGGTTCTTAGTTCAGGTGAAGAGCCCTACTTCCTCCCTCTAACGGTCACTTGGGAGTCAGCATTTCCGAACAAAGAACTTCCCTCTACTTATTGCCTCACTGTGCATCCAATCAACGATCTGGCAGACAATAGACTATTCATAATCTTCCAGGATCTCCAGTACATGTCGCACGTCATCAATGAGAACGTCCGAAGGAGCGCACGTTGGGACGCAATTCCGTTCCAGTCCGCCATTAACTCCGTGCAAGTCCGGCTCCTGAAGCTTGATGGTCAACTCCAAAACCCACTGGCCGAGTGCATACGATTGACGATGCTCGCATTCCTGACGACAACTTTCAGGATTCCCGGGCGGAAAATCCCATACTTGCACATTGCGGGCTTGCTTCGAAAGTTCTGCCCATACCAGGAGGGAGCTTATGCGAGCAATGCCTCAGTTGCCGTATTTTGGGTACTGATGGTTGGCGCCATTACATGCTTTGATACTGACGAGGAATGGTTGGGGAAGATTAGAACTATCATTGCTCACGATCCTACGTTTACTTGGGAGAAGGCCAAGAGGCGACTGTTAAGCATGATGTGGATAGAATTGATTCACGACAGGCCAGGCAGGTTTCTATTCGAAATCTTGGCAGACCAGGCTGGGAATAACAGAATTACAATGGGGTAATTGTTTCCTCCAGTCTGGATGTATGCGAGGGAATTTAGCCCTTATGAGAAGCGTTTCTTTGGTGCGTAGATTTAGCGTAAGAGGGGAGTTGCATTGCGTTTCTACATTTCTTACCTTGAACCCATAGCAAATGGATCACAGATCCTTTTCTTTATTGAGTCTCCTGAAATATTCTCTGAAAACGTGATTTTGCACCGGGAGAATAATTCTCAAGTTTTTTGCACACATGAGCACTTGCGCCAGGTAAACTCACGGAGATAACCACAAGAACTCCGGCTCTGATGAGCAGGTGAAAGTACGCTGACTGCGAAAAATCCAAAGAGGGGCCGTGCTGCATTTGGTGGCAAAGGATTCATTTCCCGGCTGATGATTGGACAACAGGCAGAAGCTGACTGCCGGTTTGTTTAACACTCACTGGAGGCTGTTAACGCAACTTCTCCTCCACTACAAATTCTGAACATCGCACCCGTGTCATCACCTTGAACTGGTATTATGGAAGAGATATTAAAGGATGCAAGCAACAGGCGGGGGGGCAATGAACAAATTTGAACCTCACGATGTAGTAGTAGCAGTATGCGTAGTCATATGAGATCTTGAACGACTTTGGTTCCAGCTGATGTAACAGTACATCGGTATGGCTCGCCAAGCTATTCAAGTACAAGGGACCTGTGGTCTCCCATATCTACGATTTCCGATTCCGTCGACAATGACAGTGAGCTGGAAATTATACCGGGGGACAATGACCACAGACAACCGAGCTCAGCTGGTGAAAACCAAACATCATCACCAAAGGAGCGTTCTGTTTTGCCTGAAAGACTTTGTGAACACCTCAAACAGCTCACGGCATCTCACAATATTCTATATCACGCTCTGCGTGACAGTAGTATTATTCGCATTCTAGAACTCCACCCCGGAGAGTTTGATAGCCCACTTTCCTGCAGGTTCCAGTATGTTAGCCTCTAGCATTGTCATCCACAGTATGAGGCCACCTAATATGTATGGGGCAATAAAGAGGCGTCACACTTCGACTGGATGACTGATCAGCAGATGTACGTAAAATATCACATCACGTGTAATGGGCATGAGGTAGAAATTACACCCAATCTAGACAGAGCGCTCAGATTTATTCGAAAGCCAAAGGATTCCATCCTTCTTTGGGTGGACGCGCTCTGCATTAATCAAGAGCACCGCGAAGAGCGAGGTCACCAAGTTACACTTATTGGATCTATATATCGTAACGCAGAAAGAGTCATCATTTGGGTAGACAAGAAAGATCGGAAAAGGATCTGGGATTACAAGAACGAGGAAGAATCACATTACCCAAGCATTATCCCTGACATTCGGGCGCAGCGTGCTTTTGGCGCAATCTGCGATATTGTAAATCGTTTGAAGGAAACGAAGGGACAGAAAGGGCCAGCTACATTATAAACTCACCTCATGTTTTACATGAAATGGAATCATATACGACATTTGAATCTTACCCGTCCGTGACTAGAGGCTATGAAGATCAGGAAACCATGGTTCAAGCCTTCAAGGCTCACTTTCCATTGCGCCACCCTCGATTAAAACTCGGTGTTTCGCCCGACTCGCGTAGGTATTCTCAGCTTAATGAAGGGGAAGAGAAAGAAGAATTGGCGTTGGCGGCAAAGGGTATCGACTCATCACCAGAGGTAGCTATAGATTCACAATTTTGGCATTCAGTATTCAACAGGAAAAAAATGAGAGTGAAGAGGCTTTGATCAGACTCTATCTTCAGCTGACTTAACCGGCTACTGACATCTTGCGACCATCCTGGGCCCCAGACTGGCATATTCTCTATTGACTGATGTTGAATACTTGGGATACCGCCGACAACTTCGCTACTGCGAAAAACTTGGTATTCAAACCCGATGTAGATCCCGGTGTTGCACCATATATTCTCAATGTTGAGGGCATACAAGTTGGAACAGTCGGATATTCAGGGAGTTATATGTGGCACGATGTGGACACAGATTTTTTGGACTCGAAAGACCTCGGGAAATTCTTCACTTCGCAAAAAGGCTTCCGCCTCCTGGCTCGAACTCTCACTGCTGGGTGTAACGCTTACGGCGCTCTCGGTCCCGCCTCAGACAACGTGCCCGCCGCAGATCTGACGGCATATATCCTAACTTTACACAAGGCGTACGAAAAGGACGATTCCCGTGATTATAAGTACAGACACGTGGTCAATTTGGGCCTGAACAATGTTTCGTATGAGCCGAGAGAGAAGAAGGACTTCACGACAGCGCTCGAAAGGTATCCTGAGTTCAAAGAGTCACTAGAAAATTGGGGAATATAGGGTGATGCTTCCTGATTCAGGCAGACTGCGGTTACTCTCTGTGATAGAAGGCTTTTTTTCTTGACACCTAATGGCTTCCTAGGAATGGGACCAGATACCACTCGAGAGAGCGACGTTGTGATAATACTTTCTGGCAGTGATGTCCCTCTACTTTTGCGGCGAATCTCGGATGTCGTTTGTGCCCCAGATTTCGAGATGTCCCACTAGGATCGTGTTTGATCTGAAAGACTTGGTCACGACCCGCAGCCCTTATATCTTCTTGTCGGTGAATGCTATGTTGAGGGCTTGATGTTTGGAGAAGCAGTTGAAGCTTTAGACCAGCAGGCGCCGTTTGTCGGTCCTTTGCCTGTGATGGAGGTCCTACAACAGATTGTGTCACATGGGAACGAGCCCGAAGAAGATATCGATGTCTTAGTATATCCATTAGATCGCCTGGAAGGAAAGAAGCAGCGATTGGAGGAATGGAAATTGTACACCATTGACATGATTGACCAAGAAGTCATAGTACCACTCAAGAAGCAACTCTTCAAAATATTGTAGGCAAAAGAGGAGGAAGGGGGACACTGGACGGCAATTGGGCAGAGACCAGCTGCGATAACGCGGTGGAACACAGCCTTAGCCTAGCGTGCATGGTGGGGGTCACAGCTGGTTTCATTGTGCAATCGGAGTTGCCGGTCTATTCGCAGGTCCATTCTATATCTTGCAATGTTGAATTAGATATGGGCCAGAGTCTCCACATCACGATAAATGTCTGCTTAATCACCGCCTAGTATTGATTCCAGAAGAACACTTAATGGCCCAGAAATCAAAATCTGAGACACTGAACTGAAAGGACAGTAGACCCTTAATTGCCCTGTCCGACTGTCTCGGGAACATTTGCCCAAATCACCTGTGCAGGACTTGTTCCACATCTATGTACACTGCTGCCTAGCGGACTGACCTTTTCTCCAATGGCCCCTGATTGAACACGCCAAATTCCATTATACTAGCATAAGTCCGTGCTGCGCGTATCGGTAGTTATTCAAACTCAAATCTCAACTCCGAACGGCGCATTTCTCCACTACCTAATCTTGCCTCACAGGAGCACATTAAAGTTGCGGAGAAAATACTATGCCCAGATAGTATGAATCAAAGTGGTCTTCGTATTGTCCACGCCTGTTCAATGGTCATGAGAGCTTCTCGGGTGCTGTGAACAACTCTCGTCGAATGAACAAGTGAGGCTCGACCACATGTGATTTCTTACCATCCTACACCTCATTTTCTTCGGCTGCTTTTTCTTCATGTAAGACAGCTTCTGGACCGCACACTCGCTTAGTCTCTGTATCACCTGTCAGTTCCTTGTCTACTAAAGGATGATAAGCGTTCTATTTAAACATCATCGCCCTTTCACCCGTAGTCTGACTTTGCTACTTAAACAGTAAATGTGAAAGCGGGGTATAAAGCCTGAGGCAAACTATCTCATGATAACCAAGGTAGCGGACTCACACTTCCTTACAAGGATCACTTTATAGGGAAATGAGCATCCGAATATTTTAGCCCCAATGGCTCGGATCTCGTCATACCGGGCGAGTAAAGTGTCTAAGCTAGGATGAAAGCCAAGAGACTAGCTGGTGAACAGCATAAGGTGGTTTTCGGCACGGACGGGGTAGATAGAGTGAATGTCCAAATCCGGCCATGTGGTGACAAAAGCCGTTCTACTAAAAGATGGCCTGCCAGGAAAATCTCTCTTGAATGACGTCGATTTTCTTAAGTTAACAGATTGAGACGGCTTGATATTCAAGGTAATTTACTGAGGAGTCATTTGATCGTTTTGGAATCTCGATTTTGTTGCGAATGGAAGTATAAATGCCCAGCCAGTAGCGTATCGACTACGTATGACACAACGTCGACAAGTCCCACTCTCATTACAAGTCACTAAGTTGCCTAGAAAGTTTATGATCTGATCTAGAACAATTCAGCTAGAAGAGAGGGCAAAAAGTAATGATGAATTACTCTGTGAGATGTTGCCCTTGTGTGTTTGAGGCTGAGCATGCAATATGTCATGAGACTGCAGGAGTCAGCAAACTGCACCAACCATTTGTCCGCTAACATCCGGTATAGTTTGTCTACCACCTCGTGTTTTTGTCCGGTCTGCGACACCCAGAGGCTTGGATATTGGCCAAAGACAAATGTTCGTATTGGCGAGTGTGTCGTCTTGCATACGAGGGGCGTCATATGGCAGGCCGCGCAGTAGGATCCATGCGGCAGTCCGATCCTTTGCAGCCGCCGTGCAGGACATGAGCAAGAAGAGTCCTCCTGTCGTGAGCTGTTTCGCCGGGACAGTCCTCAGTGTGCGAGTCGGGTTGTCCTGCGCTCTGCTGGCATCTCGGTATTGATGGTCTTCTCCGTCAGGCTGGGCCGAGGCCCTATGGGTGGGCTCAAGGATGGGGTAGCAGCAGCACGGGACCACATTTGGCAAGACGCAAAGTGGCAGAGGGTGAGTGCGTTGTTCTTGAAGGATCTAAGCGCAGATGGGGGCCCAGCTCTTCAGCTGTAAGAAAGCAGCAGATGCGCTGGCTGACAAGGAGAAGAGGGCTAAAGATGAAACGGAAGAGGTATGCGAGAAGAACACTGCATCAGCCAAAAATCAGGATCTAGTAGGGATATTTGTCCACAGCATCCTGTGAGAACAAGGCATGTTCCGGACAGTTGCCTTTTTTTCCTTGCCGGTTGAGGAAGGGACGGGAAGGGCATGCGCAGGACAAAAGCTGGTGAATAGTTGGTCCACAGCTAGGAGGAGGAGGAGGAGGAGGAGGAAGAGGGGAGGCATGGGTCTGGACTCTGGAAGGGGCAATAGCGCACTTGTATGTTAGTTCCAACAGGCGTTTGCAGCAACCTACAGTAATTCCTGTCCGTACAGTAGTCTAGGTGGTAGATAGTGCAATTCGGTGGGAGTCCACTTGTTGGCATCAAATCGTCCTTTCGGGAAAATTCTTAGCCTCTTCCAAATGCGGGTAATGTCCCTTCCCACTCTTCTCGCGGGATGGAAGGTGATCCACAAAACACAGGGTTTTTGACCGGATTGGTTGTTGCTGTTGCTGTTGCTGTAGTTGTAGGCACCCCACTTGGGCAGGAGCATTCAACGAGGCTCAACCTCCGTGCCTTCTTCCAAACTCGTCATGGACACAGAAAACATTACCTCCCCACCAAACACCACCACCACCACCACCACCAACCCCCCTACCAGTGCCGACCAACGCCGCAGAATAACAAAAACTTATCGTGCACAGCCAGTCCACACACCGGACGCCATACTTACTGCTGCATATGCAGCCTTTGGTCTAATCATCAGAAACCCTGCCCAAGGCTGCATCGAGGGACCGGCTATCATGTCTTGTCCTGCTGCCGCCTGTCGCTTACCGTTCCCAACTCGACAACTCACCCTTCAGCCGGTGAGGACTTGCGGCTCAAGTCCTCTCAACAGGGCACTCTGCCCTATGCCCTTACTCACAGGGTCGTCGATTTGCCTGATTGTGGCCGCGTCCTTCACTCCGCCCGGTGGCTGCTGCCGGTGAGGGATTGGTGACCAATCCATCTACGAGGCGTGCGAACGCCCTGGTAGGCAACCAATGACGCTTTTCGAGGTTCCTATCCCGGGTTCAGGACTTAGTACGATTATCGTCTCCCCCAGACGGATCACTGTCCCGCTTACGGCAACAACTGTGCAACCTTTTTCGTGGTCAAACGTCAAGGTGTATGATCCAAAGTAAGACAACAAACAATATCACAGGTCTATATATTCCTTCTAAAGAGCTCAACTTTGCCGTGGCCCTGATTCTTTATCACAACAAGCTACTTTGCCACCCCCTACTTACTGATCCTTAATGAAGCACACCATTTTCGTTTTGATTATTTCCAAACACCTTTGTGTTTGCTCATAACCTTACATCAATTGTAGTTTTATATCACTCAAGCTTGTCCGTCTGTAGTTACAATGAACGCTCATCAAATTCCATCTCAGGCTCTGCCTCCTCCTCCCCCTCCTCCTCCTCCTCCTCTCCCTCCTTTTCAACCTCAAATGCAGGCCCAGCAACAAGGATTCAGCCAACAAAAACAAGGGATGCAGCCCCAACAATCAACACAAGTGCCCGCGCAACAGAAAAGTGCCCAAGGCACTCAGGGTGCCCGAAACCCGTATGCCACGTATGACCCACAGATGGCCCTATGGATCCTTGAAAAGCCCAAGAACGCCGAATCCTGGGAGGACGTCGAACCGTTACCGCAACAAGTTGCGATAAGGGATCTTCAGAATGACTTAAAGAAGTTCCGTAGAAACGGTTCGTCGGTCGGTAAAGCGCTCAACGAGATCTCATCTGCAAACGCCCGAAGGATTATCAGCGAACTAGTCATCGAGCAGAATAGACTTCTCTGGCAATACAACTCCATGATTCAGTGGACTATTGCTAGCGTGGAAGTCGAATGGAAGTCAATCGACCGCCGCCACAGAAAACTCAGACGTATCCAAATCATCCTGGAGACCGAGTCTTCTGGATTCCGGGATAGCACTCCTCTCAAGTCTACTAATAACAATATGGCTGGGAACTCCTTTGGCATACAGAACACTAACGCTGGAGGCAAAGGAACCAGTATGCACTCAGATCAAGTGAACCGCCAAAACCCAGGTAACCAAGGTCAGGGAATGGGTCCCCTTCCAAAGAACAACCAACCACAGGGTCATCCCGTGACCCAGAATCATAATTTTGAACAACAGCAGGTTCGTGTACCGCCTCCTCCAGGCCAAGGAGTGATGCATGGTGCAGTAAACCTTCCACCCCCGCCACCACCTCAGATGAGTGGTGGACAAGGAGGGTTGCCACCACCTCCACCTCCGCCAGGTCCTATGCCAAATCCAAACGGTCATCCAAAACAGGGACCCCATCAGCAGCCTCAAATAAAACACCAGCAGCAACAAGCTAGGCCTATGCCTGGTGCTTTCCCAGAGCCAGCGCCCCACCCAGTGATCATGGGCAACCCAACCCGCGCTACTCCCGTAGAAGTTCTCAATCCCCATATTCTACAGGGTCAAAAGGCCAGGAAGCCCAAGAGTCGCCATGGTGAGCCACTCTCCGACTCGGAGTCTGAAACTGAGTGGGACACAGAGTCTAGCTCTGCCTCAGACCCCATTCGAATACGAACAGTAGAAAATGGAGAATATGGACTTCTTGGAAAACCGCAACGAGGTCGTTCTCGAACTTCACAACACTCCAGGAAAAGACATGACTCTCTCGTCAGAGACCGCAGTCGAAGCCGGGGTAGCATCAGAGTTTCAAATACACATCATAGGGCAATGAATCGACGCAGAGACTCAGACTTGATTGAGCCATACTCCACAGGAAAGCATAGTCCGCAGTCTTCCAAGCCCAACTCTCCACGGACATCTGCTGGTCAACTTCCGACTCAGGTTCATATCCATATGAACACTACCTCTAGCGATGATCGTACAGAGCGCCGAGCAAGCCACACCTCATCACATAATGACTTCAGGAAGTCTGATAAGATTCTGGCCTCGCATATCATGTCTCGTGGCTCTTCACGCGACAGAGGCAGCGACACTGCTTCCATTGATGATGGTACGTCGTCAGTCCTCACAGCTGATGATAGCGTCTTCTCTTCACGTCCATCACCGCCGCGTTCTCGTATTCAGAGCCGGACTCACTCTGAGGTTGGAGTAGGTGCGCCCGTAGCCCTTCGTTCTCGCGCGTTCCCTCGGACGAACGAAGAGTTCAATTATCCTCACCCGAGCCATATCCACGACCCCGATCGTCAACCAAAATTTCGCTATCTCCCAGCCGACGACTACCCTCATCAAGACTTGCGCTCTCGCCATGCGCCTTCATACTTCGACGAGTCACAATGGCCTCGTCGTCCGGGCATGTCGGCCCGACGCAATAGCATGCAGCTCCACTCTAATAATCCCTTCGATTCTCCCCGCTATCCCCAGCGTTCTCTGTCATATACCGCGGACATGGGTGAGCCACCGTTCCCCATGGCTCAGTCCCAGCGTTATATCACAGATCGCTCACAGTCTGATACCGGCGTATATGACTGGCAACAAGTCGCTGACATTGTAGAGGCCATGGAGCACATCAATCAGACCCGACGGCAGCCGCCTCTTCAGAGGCGCAGCGCCAAGAACAGCTATGCAGCTCACTCATCGGCCTACAAGGGCTATAGATATTAAGGGTATTCAATGAGTCGAGCAGATGATCTTACTATTAGTCTTTCAGTATTCTGCATCTCCTCTTCTTTTCCTTTGACAACCTTCATTCTCTTTCACAACTCAACACTGGCGGTCTGAGTGGAAAGGTTTATGTTCTCCCTTTAGAATCAGGTGTACTGGTGTTACTCGGAATCGTCTCTCCTGGCGCTTTTTCCTTGGGAGCGCATACATTTGATGATACCTACCTTATCTGATGAGGCAAAATTGTGCTGGAAAAGAAATGCACGTGTCGTACATTTATTTGCTTTTCAATTTTTAAATGTATTGTAAAGTTGGTCTCTACCTGCTGTTGATTGACTACACGACGGCTTAGGATTATGTATTAAAAAAATAATTATACTATTTCCTTATCGTGATATGAGCTCCTTTCTTTAATGTTCATCCGGAATGTTTGTGAGATTTTGACCGAGTTTATATTGGGGGTGGGCAAATTTGGTGTTGCTTGATCTGCTAGAAGCTAGACGTTTATGACAAGGCGAAGTGCAAGCAGAAACACTCGTAAGGTCCGGAGAGTACCCAACAAGCTGTCGGACTAGAATAATCTATTTCTACATCTATATGCCAAGAAAACATAACAGACAGGCCTTTTCTTCCTTGTTCATACGCCATCCCAATGGAAAGTAAATGATTGGTGATATTTATCTCCGTAAAATGCTCAGCACTAAAATGCTTGACGATGCATGCTCTCGTATCGATGGACGGGTTCGTGAGTTCGTGAATCCTACGCCGTCATGATGTTCCATAATTCCAAAATATATCAAAATGCTAACGATATGAACAACGCGCAATATGAATATGTCCAGATAACTTCGAAATAAAAAGAGCTGCGATAACATGTCCGAATTCATACTTCTAAAATCTCAGTGTTTTGCCGCATTTCGAGCTTGTCTTTTTGTGCTTTTTCGTCGAGGAACTCGCCAAGAGTCTGCTGGGGATCCCATTCGGGGACTTCCCATGTTTTGACTCCGGTCATCTTTTCTTTGTCGGAAAGCCTGACGTCTTTGCTGACTGCTTTTGCTGCGTTCAGCCAGTCATTCCACGGTCGAGTGTCTGGGCACGCTTTGCTCATGGTTACCCAGTCGGTGTGTTTTGAAACGACAATCGCCTTCCAGAGCGCTTGAGTGAAGGTGTCATTCTCGGATGGGTAGCCTTTCTTGGACATATTGGAGTCGGAAAGACACTCGTTTTCAACAGAGTAGCAAGACGTGTCCCAGTGTAGCTTCTCAGGAAGAGCAGCGACGATCCAGTAGGCAGAACCAAGGAACATGTAGGAGCCGGCCCACGCGATCTGAACTTCAATCTGGGAGTTGGCAAGGCAAATGACACCGCCCATGAGCATCATGGTGCCGATAAGGCTGAGTATGCGATATGCGGGACCGTGCTCGAGGAGGTACTCGATGGTTTCAGGTGCAAAGTACAACTCGCGGGCTACTTCCTCTGAGCATCGTACAACTAGGAAGCTTCCCTTGGGATAGCGGATAACAACGTCTCCTCGGGGTACTTCGCCTTTTTTGTTCTTACGCTCCGGGAGTTTGAGGGTCCATTTATTACCCCAACCAATTAGTGTAGAGAGGAGGGAGAGCAGGACTGTGGCGACAATGGACATGCCGTCCTGTCGCCATATTGAAAGAGCAAGGAGGAGGCAGGACAGGAAGCAGCCTAGAAAGAGTACGACAGTGAGCGGTGCTATAGTCTTGGATTTGAGAGGATTATTGTTAGTGCGTCGTACGGATACGACACGGACTGAGTGTGCAGGGAGGTTGCTGGCATCGCTAAACGGATAGTCAGTTGATGAACAATATACATACGAGAAACGAGGGGAGGTCGGCTAGTCCACGGTAGTCGGCTAGATGTTTACTCAGGGGCCAGGGTCTTCCTACTTCCCAGGCACGCAGGGTAGGAGCGGGAACCGGTGGGGAAGGAGCGACCATGGACTGGGCACTAGGGGCAAGACTTACCAAACAATGTTGCCAATGTGGTTGATTGAATCTCTATGGTTGCCGGAGAAGATGCCCGTTACATATCCTGGAACGGGTTCAAGCACCAGCGGGCGGGTAGGTCTCATCAAAGCCTGCGGGGCTGGAATCAAGCGTGGCAGAAAGATCCATTTGGACAAGGTGGAGACTTGGGCATTTGCGAGAACGGAACCTTCTCCGAGGATCGCAAGAAAACCTACGATGTCAAGCTGGAGGGCGTCAAGCGTGAGGTTGCCGTCCTCGTCTTGCAGCCAACGCATGTTGTAAGTACGGGTGGCGGACAAGGCTATGGGTTGGAGACAGGATGCAAAGTACAAAAGGGCTCAAGCGCCGATGTAGCGAGCAAGCCAAAAGGGCAGATGGAAGACAGAGGGGGCGGTGCAAGATGATGGAGCGCAAAAGAGCAACCAGTAGTTATAAGAATAATAGAACAATGGTGAGAGAAGAGGATAGCCTGGCGAAAAAGAAAAGACCTGGGGCAGAGGGAAGATGGGGGCCAAAAGGCAAAACGCAAAGCTGCAAATGGGTCCGCTACACCCGGCTCGCTCATTGCGACAAGGGGGAGACATGAGCGGATCGATCTTGCACATTTCGACCTTTTCCCATACAAATTCTCTCTGTGCGTATGATAGCAAGACCGGTCCGCACATGTCTTCCCCTTGTAACTGGGGAAGGCTCATAGCCCAGCCTCCTTGGCAAATTGGCACCGGTGAAGGGGATTGTCAGCCACAGCCAGCGCGCGCGCTTGTCCTTGTGCCTTACCTGTACACATGTATGGGATGTGTATGCACTGTATGTATGTGTAGTCGTACAGTGGGTGAAGACTTTGCTAGTGCAGATGCAGATGTGGTCCCTGGTGGATTGGTGCCTGAGGCCGAATTTAGCTAATTAGTCTACCACCCAAGTAAGTAAGTAGACTAACTAGGGCGATGGAGAAGGAAGTGAGAGGGAAGGGAAAGAGGGGCAGTGGCAGTGGACAGGGGCATTCGGTCGGTCACAGAGGGCACAGAAGGCACCGAATCACAAACGGCACAACGGCACAAAGGCACAAAGGCACAAAAGGGCATGTGGCAGGCCGACAAGGAAGAAGCCCTGGAGCGAACCTCAAGCACCCAATACGACTGGCCGGTTAAGTCCCAGCAAAGTGCGCACGAGTGGCTAGGTGGATAGGTGGCTAGGCTCCAGGCCTGCTCGGGGAGGCGCAACTCTTGCATAGCCTCACTTATCACCATCCACGACCATCACCCGGCCTTGACTGCTCTTATCCCCACCAGCTTCTCGCGCTTCTTGAAACTATTCTGCTGCGCCCCGTTTCTAGAGCAGAGCTTGAGTGCTCATGTCTTGCCGCTTCGGCTCGGCTCCTTTCGTCATTGTTGGCTTTCCTATCACCTACTTTCTGACGTCTCTACGCGCCAGCCTGGTTGCCAGACTCAAGGCCTCATCTGCACCGACCACCGCGAATTCTTCGCCAAACACCGTGGCATTGTTGTCGCATTAGCTGCTCCAACTCATCACGGTCAAACTTGTGTGCGCAACCAGCGTGTGCTGATGTAGGTAGAAGCTCTCTGCTCTCTTGTTCTTTGTCCGTATCCGCAGCCTTAGGCATGTCATGTCCGTCATCCCCGCCGCCGGTAACAGTTTACTGCCTAAGTCTCCTCCTGTCTGCCAGGAACCCATCGGCTCATGGAACATCGTATTTTCTTCTATTGAATATCCAAAATCGTTACTTGCCGTCATCTCGTCATTTCCTCTAGTCCATCCTTCCCGCTTTCTTATCCAGTGGCTTCCTTGTCTCTTTATGTCACAACTCTAGGCACCAGACTCCTGTGATTCAGCCTTCTACTCATTTCTCCAAGATCGAGTGAGGCGCAGCAGCTATCTGCTACACCACCAAATCATACTAGCAGACCGTGGAACTGACTATCATGGCTCGCCAATTAGGCCCGCACCAAAGGCAGCGTCTATCGAAACTCTTGCACTATTCATCTCGCCTGGATAATCAGAAATTTCCCTTTGTAACCCATCACTCTCGTCGTTTCTATACCCGTTTTGTCATTCACCGCCCTTTGAGCACCAGCAATCATCAAAACACAGCCACCAAAGAGTGCTAGTATATCATAGAGCCTCATCGTTACGCAAAGAGCACCCAGAGACTGTACGACGTTCCAGACCGGTGTGTCGAGCGTGCCCCTATCTGCAACCATCCTACAGCACCTTTAGCTACTCATTTCCCCGGTATGAGAGGCCGGTGATACATGCAACAACCACAACGTTGTCGGCATGCCAACTGACATTGATCCGAAGGCCTCGAGTGAATCTCCAACGTCCCGTCAAGGGTGGTTGGCAAAGTGCGGAAGTTTGATACCAGCATTGTAAGTGTTTTGCCCCCTTTTCCTTCACTACGGAAAACATCATGGTTCTGACTGTATGGTATTGAACATGATCCACTGACAGTGTCCTAGATCTGTACGTGACAGACCCGGATCTCCTGAGGATCCAAACAGGCCAGTCATGTCCCCAGCTGACACAAGAGACAAGAAAAGAAGAAGGATAGTAAGTCCTTTACCTAATAGGAGAATTCCTATTCAGGTAGAGAAGCCGACCGCTGCCGACATGGACGCTGAAAAAGCTGCCATAAGGGCTCTCTTCGACCAAGCCCTTCAGGCCACAAAAGAGGTTCAGAAGTACTCTAAGGCTCATGATGAGCTTCTGAAAGCTGAAAATGAGAATGCATGGGATCGGGAAGCCATGCCAAAAGCCAAATCAACCTCAAGAGATGACCAGACACAAAGGAGAGCCGCTACTATTATCCGCGCTCTTAGGGAATATGAGCGGAGAGTGGTTTTTGGTAATTTAGCTACAGAGGCAATACCAGGCCCGAAGACGAAGGATATGGGCGGGCAATTTCTGACCAACAAAGCGCGAATCGAAACCGAAAGTAAACTCTATCAAATAGCCCAGCTAGTTCCTAAAGGGGCCCTCTTGCACCTGCATTTCAATGCCGAATTATATCCAGAGAGGCTTCTCGAGCAGGCGCGGTCTATGCCGAATATGTACATCAGGAGTATAAGGCCCCTTTTGACGAAAAAGGACCTTGATGAAACGGAAATGGTATTCAACATCCTAGATAGTGAGAAAGTCGAAGATGCCGATGTTTTTTCTCGCGATTATCCAGGGAATGCAACGAACTGGAAAACAAAAGAAATGGAATGGAAAGTCTGGATGAAATGGTCCGACTTTCAGGCCAAGTTCATTGAAAATAAGGAGTTTAGCGAACGGCACAAGCAAGAAATGCCAAACTCTTCGACAAATCATACCGCACGGCATTGCTCGGAGCCAGCACCTGTGGCACTAAATGAAGCCGAAAATTGGCTCAAATCGAAAATGGTACTGAGTGAGGAAGAGGCTTATGATCCGGGACAAACCGTAAACGGGTAAGTGCTATTCATTTCCCCCTTAAATGATGCATAAAGCAAGCTAACTCTAGTTTAACAGGGTTTGGGCGCGTTTCAATCAGGCCACACGCTGCTTTAAAGGTCTCCTCAACTACGAGCAGGTATACAAATGGTATATTGGGCAAGCTATCGACCGCATGATTGAGGAAAAAGTAATGTACGCCGAACTCCGACCAATGTTACTGGACAAGTCAATACCTACAAATGATGGCAAAGGCAAAATCACCAATGCAGCTCAAATGCAGCTCATCATAGATGGCGTGGAAGAGAAGAAGGCTGAACTGAGGAAAAAGGGGCAGATTGAGAAATTCCCATTTGGGCTCAAGATCGTGTATTGCACACCCAGGTCAATACCCAAGCATATGATGCAGGAGGAGATGAAACAGTGCATTGAGCTGAAGATTCAGTTCCCCGACTTGATATGCGGTAAGCGGACCCCTTCTCGCCTGTTTAACGATTTTGGAGATACTGACATAACCTAGGTTTTGATCTTGTCGGCGCAGAAGATCGACCAAATCATATTGGTTTCTATAAAGAGGAATTTGTCGCTTTCCAGAGAGTATGCGAGGCTAAGAACCTCGATATTCCGTTCCTCTTCCATGCCGGCGAGACACTCCTTGACACAGGCGGGTCCACTGATCCTAGCAACTCCAATCTTTACGATGCAGTGATTTTGAACTGTAAACGCATTGGGCACGGCTTTGCTCTTATGAAACATCCGCATCTGGTTGAAAAATTCAAAAAGACCAAGACGAGTCCGGGGATTTGCATCGAATTGTGCCCAATATCAAACGAGCTGCTTCATCTTTGCAGAAACGTGAAGGAGCATCCATTCCCTGAGCTGCTAGCGGCAGGAATTCCGTGCACAGTTAATAGTGACAATCCTTCGTTGTTTAGGTACGATAACTTCCTCTTCATTTTATGCAATATTCTCTCTCAAATCTATGGTCAACAAAAAACTGACAAGAAGTTTAGCAACTCCATGTGCCATGAATTTTACCAAATTATGGTGGGAGCTCCCACCATGTCTCTCTACAGCTGGAAGCAATTAGCTCACTGGAGCCTTGAGTACAGCTGCCTCTCCCCCGAAGAAAGGCGAGAGGGTAAAAACATTCTCGATAAGGAGTGGCAGGCGTTCTGCGATCTGGTTGTGAAGGACTACGGCGCGTTATTGACAGGGGACCAGATCAATGAAGATGCAGCGAAGGATTCATACCAGAAGATGAACCCATTGACCACGACTTCATAGATACACGAAATCCTACTAGCCGGTTAATGCTTCAGTGAGATGTCCGCTCTCTGGCTTGGCCTTGATGCATGCAATTCATCATCACGCAAGTCCAAAGTAAAGCATACGGAGTGATTGTGATAATACCACTGCATGATCAACTCTGGCAATGCAGAATGGGCACAAGCAACAAGCGGATGGAGATCTTCGACTAGCGCGAGGCAGTGCTTCACAGAAGAATTGCACTGCATCAAGCCGAAGCTCATTACATCCCGGCCGCCAAGTTGAGGATTCATTTCATTCTGATGAAGGGCTTGTGGGAGGGATTGGACATGTGCTCCTACCTATCGGAGGAGTGCATCCTCTTGCTCGCTGTGTCGGTGCCTTAGAGGATGCAGAATAGGCCTTACACGAGCGGGTCTATATGATGTTCGTATTCGCGATTGCTCTCGGTTATGATTAGTTGATGATTTTTTTTGTTATGAAAACGACGATGCTTGATGAGGTGGGTGATTAGATTAGAAGGGGTCTGATTAGCTAAATTTGGTTGGATTTTCGTTTTGGGAACTGTTATCACTTTCTCTGGCCTTTCCGGACTTCTTTCCTAGTTGTTTGGATATTCTATCCAGTTGAGGTACTTTCTCTCAGTAGTAGGCAAAGTAGAATAGTTTCTTTCTCGTTGCCAGATGAGCTTGCCCACATTCTTCTCGAGCTGCTGCTGCTGGTTGGTTGTCTGACTGACTGACTTGCTGGCTGGCTGTGTCGTCTCGTATTGATGTGCTAGGTCGAGATACACGGCTTCTGGGGCAAGTTCACTGCCACCACAATGATAGATGAACAACGTAACTGCCTGCCTAAAAGCGGCCAATTGTTCAAGGAGAGCTCGCCGATCAGATTCCGGTGAGTCTCTGTCATCCTGTCATCATTCGGGCGGTAGATCTGGCCAGGAGGCTGTGAAGGGGGTAACGGGTTTAGGGGTTAGTGCTCCGAAGACAGTAATCACCAATAAGCAAACAACCAGTATATACTGCAAAGACCCGCTGAGAAGCAACAAAATGAACCAGACAAGAATTTTAGAGTGTCTATCGCCACATGATATCCAACTAATAGATTTCTTAAACTGAGTATATCATCATAAATTCATGAAACTAGCAAACGAAATATTATCCGCCTCGCCTCTCCGCATATACAGCCCGTAAATACATGTAAAACTCCAATCCCTGGTTTTAATCCAAAGAAAAAAAAAACCAGACTCATTACCTCCTCCCACCCCTTCCCTCATACCTTTCTGTCTCGGTATAAAACCTAATCAACGCCTCCGCACCCACATAGTCGCCCTGCCTCAGCAACTGCGCGATGTCGATATTGAGCGGTGAGTCCGGTTCAGCGCTAGTCAGCAGCTGATGTATAGATGTCATGGTAGTGGTGATTGTGTAGGCGGGTGACCATGAGGTTTTGAGGAGGTCGAGGCAAATTTCGCCTGTCTTGAAGTCGACGTTGGGGTGGCAGATGGGAGTTATGAAGCGTACTGTGGGGGCGGCTAGAGGGTATGTGTTTGGGATGTGGATGTCGAGGAGCCAGCGGCCGCCTGTGTTCGTTGGGTTAGTATATAGTGTTGCTATCGTGTGGGCAGATGTAGTTGCGGTGTGGTTAGCGCAATTGGGTTTGCTGCGCCTTTGCGCAGTGTAGTTGAGAAGAGATTAACGTACCTTCGTATGCGGTCCCAGTGACTCCTTTCATGACAGCACGCCAGTGCATCAATTCATCGTCGTCGACAGGGCCGAGCTCGAGGAGCGCTTCATTGGGGTCAGATTGGTATGTTTGGAGCTCGGTGAGAAGTCGCTTGACAGGAGTCGCGCCACGAGAGGAACTAGTCATTGTGCAGATTATGTATCAAGGCCAGATTAGGGAGGAAGAATGCGTGTACAAGCTGCAAAATGTGAATGTTTGGCGATTATTGCGATGGCTGGAGCTGAGGTTTTGATTGAGCGGCCGGGAAGCATGACAGTAACCAGCACCTCGGCTCGAGCTCTAGCCACATTGCGAACAAAGCGCAAAGGGACCCCCTCGCATCCCCGCCAAAACTTTTGGATCTGAGATTCCAAACATACGAAAGTTGACGACGACAATTGTAGGTTACGCCTACGATTTGATACTCGGGTTTCCAGCCAATAATGGCACCTGAAACTCTTTTGTCGCATCTGCACCGAGCAGATGGCTCTGCGACCTATACACACGATGGGTACTCCATTATCGGCGCCATCAATGGGCCAATCGAGGTGCAGCGCAGAGACGAAATGCCAGAGGAAGCTACAATTGAAGTGAATGTGAGGCCTTCTGTAGGCGTAGGCAGTATGTTTTCAATCATTCTCGACGAAGAGAATGTATATAAGGCTAATAAGCTTTCAAGGCCCAAAGGAGCGGCATCTGGAAACCGTCCTGCACAACACCCTACGCAGCATCATTCTGACGAGAGCAATTCCGCGCACCCTAGTCCAGATCACACTCCAAGTCAGAAGCCTACCAGATGGAGGCGCGTCATCTGGAGTGAATCCGGTATGTAGCTCGCATCATTCTCAAAGCCACCATTGATCGTCTGACCTGAAAACAGAGCCTTGCCATACTCCCCCACCTGCTCCACACCTCCCTCCTCGCTCTCCTCTCCGCCTCAATACCCCTCCGTACCACACTAACCTCGATTTTGATTGCGATGCCTTCGTCTTCGGCCAATGGCTCCACACCGCTCGTCTCGCCTACCGCCAGTGAACTATTACGCGCGAAGCCAATACGGTCTGTCCACGTCTTCGCATTCTCTGGGGATGGAAGCCTGCTTCTGAATGAGAGTGACGGCACTTTTGGTTACGAGGAGTGGGATGAGGCGTGTGAAATGGCAGAAGAGGTGTGTTGCAAGGAGGAGGGCGGTGTAGAGCTAGGCGAGGGAATGGAGGTAGATGGACAGCAGGGTGAAAATCTAGAGAAGTGGTTGAGGGAGGTTGTTCGGAAGAAAGTAGAGCATGAGCAACGGTGGAAGGCGGCGACCTGACCGAAGGCAAGAGTTGGGAGAACGACACCCATAACTGCCGGTATATGGAATATCTGAAAGCGGAAAACACTCTATTTTGGACGCCTTCGTGGAATGACTTAGAGTGATATCTACCTAGTACCTACCTGGCTATTCCTATGGTGGTACCTCGGCTGGTAGGTAATGTACGCCTGGTAGGCACACGGCGGCGCTTGCTGGAGCGGCGTGGAGATACTGAGGTATGGAATTTGCTCATCTCGATGCAGAATGCATCTCGAAACAATACACACCGAAGCTAGCGTTGGTAAGACTTACTTAAGCTAGAGGGTCCAACAATTGGTCCCAAATATGGCCACATTCCAAGCACGAAACACACCACGTCTTTATGCATGCGATGAAGTAGGCCAATTGAGTTGAACGCTGCGGGGCTGGCCATGTAAGCTGTCGTCTACGCTTTCCAGAACGTTGAATGAAGAGCGAAAGTCAATTCTTGGGTCTCTCTCGATTAACGAACAGGTGTTTAGCGATGTAGCACATTCAGCCAGCCCTATAATATACCCCCTCGTAATACAACGCCAGTTAAACATGCAATGACGGACCGAACGCCTCCTCACATCCTATCACCACAATGCTAGAAATTAAAAAATCGTAAACCCATGACCCGTTTGCCGATTCCGATCTCTTTTGAGAGATTTCAGGCAATAAATATCAGGAAAAGAAAAAGAAAATACGCCTATTCTCCTTGCAATGGCTCCAGCGGGAGCCACACTACGCCTGCTGTGCCCCACTCTGCTCTAGACCCATCAGCTGGTGAGCAGGCAGCCACAGGCCCAGTGTTGCATCAGGTCGCTTGCCTGCTTCATGTCCAAACTGGGATCTGTTCGCGCGCGCCTACTGATCCGACCATGCTGTCACATGCTTCTTTTGCAGGCGATTCTCCGTAAAGAGAAGCTTCGCGTAGGCAGATTGTGCGTGCCAAAGTTTTCGAGGTTGACTCGGGTCGTTCGACGATGGCAACACCACTTCATTCCCCAGTAACTGTCCATTGATTTCGTCGCCAACCTTTGGAAGAAGTGGTGACATTCCCTTGGAGAATGGATCGTTGACTTGGTATGCTGTTGGTGGAAACTCGGCGAGTATACGAGACTGATTTACGTTGTTCCTCTTCCTCGGATTGTATTATTGAGGGGTCGTATGAATGCCTCCGTATGGAAGGTAGAGGATAGAGTCGCGGATCATAGGGCCCCGGCAGCTGTTGAGGAGGAGACGTCCACGGATAAATAGGTTGGACAGTAGATTCAAGGTGGTCCGCGCTCAATGGATGTAGAAGCTGTTTCACGTCTTTTTCTGGTTGTACTGGACCTGGCGCTGGATTTTTCTCTTGGACATGGTTACTTTTCACTGTTCGGATTCTTCTCCTGCGCAAGGAGTACAGCACCGTCAATCGAATCACCGCAATGAGACCAAGGACAAGTAAGAAGATCCTAGGAAGTTGGACCTGGCTAGTTGAGGACGACAAGGTTGGCTGGGACCGACCCGTGGGTATAGTTGAAGGAGGCATGAAGAAAGAGAAGAATTGTCGAGGGACGGAGTAGGAGCTTTAAAATGATCTGCTCTGCATGAAGGAGGGTGTGGAGGTGATGCAGGTGGCCGGAACACTGCCAACCAGTCAGTAGGAGGGAAAAACGGTTGCTTTCATAGAACAAACATGGAAGACGGGAGAGCCGTTGGCATAAGCACTAGGGGCATCTACCTTTCCGGTCAGCTAATATGTGCGTGTTCAAGTTCCTGTAGGATTATCTAGAACACATGGGTATAAGTATGTATGTCGGGGCTCAGGTCACATCTCGCATGTTGATGATGGGCGCCCTCCCAGGGACGGTTATAGCACAAAGAACAAGCACATTGACCGCAGACGGCAGTGGCACACGCCTAGAGACGGCCAGAATGACGGTCAGTCGGACGCTGAAACATGAACACACCAGTCTCTCGCATTCAGCGGCTCTGGAGACGGTGGGCGGAGAGGAAGCGTTGCTACGATCGACGGGCAAGTAGTCCGTGGTTTTCAGCTGCGACAGTCGCGCCTCCCGATGATTTACAGGATAGGGCTGCTAGGGTAGGCCCGGGCAGAGCGCCCTTCACGGCAGGCCTCAGCGGCGTTGGAGGCCTTGGGAGAGTAGAGTGGAGGGCAATCGAGGCAGTCGAGACAGTCGAGGACACCAAAGGGGAGGTTTTCAGCTGAGGAGTGAACGATGGCGTCTGCAGTGGCGCGTCTAAGTGGAGCTCGGGCCCCGTCGCTGTCAGGGATGGGCCGTGATCCGAACACACCTGCACCTGCTCTATCTCCATCTCAGCCATTTCAGACTCCATCCGTGATCCATCATCTTGCGGCGGGCTGGCTTCCTCCAACGCTACAGCCCCTTCGCCCGCCACAAACACGGCGATTTGGGATTTTCCCTGGACACGCTCCATGGAGATCCTGCTTTTTCGCTGACGCGTGATGCCGGTGCCACACGCCCTCAGCTGCACCTCGCACGCCAGCCGAGCTTTAAGCTCCCTTTCTGGCTTCTCTTTCCACCACTCCCAATAGTCCGGAAGAAAAGATACGTCCCCTGGACTATCGCCAGGAATGAAGCGAGAGGAAACTGCCTCCGTAACCTGTCGAATTCTCCTCCTCTTCGCCGACTCCTCCTCCCCTTTTCTTTTTAAAACGGCGTCCTTTCCCTTCCTACGATTTCTTGCATCAAAGGGGGCGTTCGGTCCCCACAGAATGATAGCAATGGCGTCGTCTACGCGAAGACATGGCTTTTGATGGCTGCTGGTAGCTTGCGTTTCTAATTTTATAGTCTCTTAGAGATCTCAAATTCCTTCCGATCTAGGTTGCGATCGACCACCCCTAATGACTACCAGCAACCAAAGGGTCCACACTATCTCTATGCATCACCATCATGGAGACTATGGCGGTGGGCTCTTCACTTCCTATAAAAGTGGCCAGTAGCGAGGAGGGCGCTTGTAGGCGTCTCTGAACATTCAACTAGATTCATATGGGCGGCGGTCTACACTGGAGCAGTCAAAACAAGCGAGTTAATATGTATTCCCTTTCTGCAAACTGCCGCAGATATGCCCAGGACGGCATTGATTGATCCGAGCCTTATTGCCTAACAAAAGAGTTGTGGTTACTATAAACGCCATCGTCAAGACATTCAGCCTGTCAGAGAGCTCTTGCCAGTTGAGGACATTTACCTACAACGCCGTCCGGTATGAGCGAAAAGCTAGATCTTCATAACGCTGACTAGATGCGAATGAAGAAAATGTCGAAATGCAGGGCTCCACATCATCACGGATATGCGCGAGGCTGACATGCTAGATTATACATCTAGACCTTATAATTACACTCCGCGATTACGGGCAGCTGAAGCTGAGGTCTCATTCTGGCAGCTGACTGGCTCCCTGATTAATACATATTCGGTACCTGCTTCGTTTCAATCATCCTAAACAACTTCCTATACATATCCTCTTCCAACTTCTTTACTCCTTCACAACGGCGATGCCGTTGCCTCTAGTTCACGTGACCATCCCATGACCTCTGCTGACCCGATCAGGACAATTTTGGAGGTCCTCTGTGCCCCTCTCAACCTTCACAATCTTGGCATCGAGGGTTGCTTTTCAGCATCCTTAGCCGAAAGAGCTTTGAGGATGTAGGCTCTTGGGGCTTTTCACTTCTTTGACGCGTCACGCCGATGACAGCAGTGTCTGCATACACAGCCACATCACCCCCTACTCCAGTATTCGCCCCCGCAATCTCATGTGGCTTACTTGAACCACCGAACCAAGACATTTGGCAACCCCAAAACCTGCAGCCTACTCGTGTCGTCACAGTGAGTACGCAACTTCTTGAGGTCCTGCTCATCTCTGATGCGCCTATTGCCCCTCATTCACCGGTATGGGTCAAGTCGTATCAGAGCACAGTACTGCGCCTCATCATTGCAGTAGAAACACGCGTATCAAGTTCAATTGTGGGGAGCTGATCACACCGAGTATCTTCCTTTAATCGGCCCAAAGTTCTCCCACGCCCACAAATCAGAGCTGCGCCTCTGCAGTTCCACACACACGGTAGAGCTACTGCAGGAGGCCTGATGAGCATAATTTGACCACGGCATTAAACCCCTTCGACGGTAGTTCTGTCGTCGTGGCTACCACGCGGCCTCGCCTCAACGGCAGATGTCTGGTGCCTGGCAGCTGATTTGCATTGTGATTGTTGAACGCTGGCTTAACTAATCACTCTAGCCTGCATTTGATTTGTGAGTTTCACGTGCACCTGGAAGCTCGTGCAAGACGTATTGTTTCCATACTCAAACTCCACATGAGGTACACGACGGATCACCATTCCCGAAGTAAGCTATACCGCAGTGATCTCTATGGTACATCTGGCCTGTTCACTGTATGTGTCTATACTATGTTCACGAGGTTGATTTTGTGAGAATTGCATCACATATCTCACGTTTGTGTTCGCGAGCCAGAGCCCTTTCGGCGTATCCTTCTGATGCTACCTGTTGTCCATTCTATGTATCTAGTATTTTGCGCCTCGATTACTTCCTGCATGAAACGTCTGTTATTGATTCTGGTGGCTAATCCGCACATGGTCAAGAGTTGCCTATGGATTCAGTATGCTAGTAATATTCGGCTTTGAACAACGTATCAGACAGACTACCGAAACGTTCTTCAGAGGGCACGGGTGAGTTGTGCAAGCAACAAGCAGCACTCCAACACAACCAAATCGCACAACACTTTATGAATGCGTAGCATACTTTAGTAAACTGGTGCTTCGTTTGGCCACACTTGATAGTCCTAACAGAATAATCTGCGTGGATGCTCAAGAGTAAACAGCGAGGCTACCACAGCGATCTCAGGGAAAAGTGGCCGGCTAATCGCTCAAACTATGGCCATTGCTACCCATCAAAGGTACATAGCAGAATGTACCCCACATTCATTGGTAGACTATATTGTAGGACTGGTAGACAAGGACATCTAGACTTCGAACTATTTTGCTCCACCGCCATAGGAGGCTGAACCCACATATTCAAACACCGACAGCTGAATGGCTCGCGCTATAGATCTGTGCATCGATTTTCTCTTTTCTGAGAACTGTACTTTGTTCTGGACACTCTCCTGTTTCCAGCTCCTCCAGAGGTTTTTTAATTACGGCGATGCCGTTGCCACTCAGCTACGCTGGTACATTGAGTGGTCGCCCTTACCTGATTGGGCAAGTGGCTCCTCCTGAAGTTGGCCGCTTTGTCCCTTTGCCATAACGTCACAGAGGTGCAAGCCACTTTATAAGACTATTTTCCCCAGGTCCAATGAACTACGAAATTTATTGGCATTAGATATCGAGGGCGACTTTGGAAGCCGCATCTCGGTAAAAGCCGTAGTTACTTGCAGGTAAAAGAGCAAATACCAATCTCCCAAAGTATCCCAATGGATTAAACTTCATCGCAACAAGCGAACTGATTCCTCTTAATGTCCGAAAGTTAGTTTTCTGTCCCACTAAACGTCCGTTCAAAATTCGGCTTCGCCTGTCACGGCCGCCACATTCATAACGAACACCACCGGATAAACACGGTCGAGCTGACCAAATAACATGTGTATCATGCCCTTAAAGCCTTTCCAGGTTCTCAACGTTCAACTGTTGCGGTCAAAGTGCAGTGCTGCCTGAAAGATTAGTAATATTATCAGGCAACACCACGCGCAGTGCGACCAAACCCCTCACCCCTCCCGTTCAAACTTTAAGAAATCGCGACAATGGCAGTTGCGCGGTAAACCATCACCATCTTGATTGGGCGCCATACATTGCACTGTGACTCACAAGATGCGAGCTGCTGTTGCCGTGACGATAATTGATGCAAGACGTGAATTTTGAGCACTCTCAACTTCATGGAATTGTCGCATTTATCGCATTCCATCGCATCGCTAGCCCCTCTTGATTCACGTCATCACGTGTTTCCGCGTTAAGCTGTGTCGTTGGAGATAGGAGTAACGATGGGTGAAGAAGTATAAAAATGGACTTTCTTTCTCCAGAAATGGTCCACAATCTCAATCAAGAAACTCTCAGACACTTCAATCTCACTTCAAACTTCATAAGTGCCTTATTACCATGTCCTCCCAAGTCAAATCAGCTCAGGTTCCGGACCCTACCTTTCATAAATGGCCTGCTGTTGCTGATGAAGAATACATCAAGGCGCGTCGTGATCTCTTCGAGAAAGAGTACGCGCTTATCAACCAAATCGAACAAGTCGCCGCCCGGCGTCGCGCTCTGCCTCAAGGGCCTGTGCTTCCAGAATACGTCTTTGATGAAGGATGCTGGGACCTTAATTCCGACCAACCATCCAAGAAGATCACTCTCGGTGAAGTAGCAAAGCGAGGAGGGCCAGGAAACAAGCCGCTTGTCGTCTACCACATGATGATGGGCGAGAAGGACGCCACTGCCTGCGCCAGCTGCAGCATGTTCATCGACGGCTTGAACGGTGTAGCGAAGCATCTTGCAGAGCACATTAATGTCGTCATCATCGCTAAAGCACCCCTCTCTGCTATTCGTAGCTACGCGAAGAAGCGCAATTGGAACGACGTCAGATTTCTCTCTTCTTTCAACAACTCCTTCAACAAGGACATGGGAGTCGAGAGCCCGGATTGGATGAAAGATATGTCTCAAGGGCCTGGTATGAGCGTTTTCCAATACGAGGAGGGTAAGGATGGCGAAGATGGAAAGGTGAGGTTCCGGTACCAGACTACTCCGCATTTTGGATCGGGAGGTGCAGATGGGGAGATTGTTCGTGCAATGGACCTCCTTACGCCGTTGTGGAATGTCTTCGATCTTACTCCAAACGGACGCCCTAATTGGAATCCTGGTTTGGACTACGTTGAGAAATGGGACGGTGTGACATTCTAGCGTTTGCCACCCCAGAAAGGCCACGAGCTTTTGGTGCAAACTGAAGTAAAGAATGTCACAGCGTAGTTGATGCTCTTTACTTTCAATCGTTCTTTTCGTGTTCCAAAAGTTATCTAGCGAAACGGAAAAACAAATATTACACATTCGTTTAAAATGTCTTTTTACGCTGCAGAGACAAAGCATCAAACCTTGCCACTCCACCCAGTATATCACTTGGCCACAACGACTGCGCTTTTGACAAAGAGGTTTTCAACCGCAACTTTGACTAGAAATCTCGCCACGCTCGTCACATTGACACTATCGGTCAAGCTCATTCCATCCCCCTTGCTACCTAATGTTCTCACCTCCGTGACTGTGTCGGTCGGCTTCTGATCGTCGAATTGTAACTTCACAGCTCTTACAAGAGTCCAATCCAACTTCGTCGAACGGATCTCTTTATCTACTAAATTATGATCTTCGAGCGCGTATTTCACATTGGTCCACCCTAAGAATACCTTGCTCAACCAAGGTAAGCTACTCCATGAATCACCAGCACCGGCTGTTGACATCACTACAACGCGATTGATGCCGGCATTCTCCAAAACCTCGCAAACATTTTTGCATGAGTCGGCTAGAAAGCGAGGAGGTGATATTTGAGCCGCGAATGGGTTGTCGGACTTGCGGACTGTGTTTAGAGTGATGATTGCCGCAGAAGGTGACAGAGGGGCCGCAGCAGTGAGAGCACTGCTTATGTCGGCTTTTGATAGTGGCGAACCGGTGACGACGGTGAGACCAGGACGAGGAGATAAACTGCCAGAGGTTCGTACAAGGGCTACCGCTGTGTGATTTTGAGAGAGTAATTCAGATACAATGTGCTGGCCGGTACGTCCACTGGCGCCAAGAAGCAGGAAATGCATAGTTTTCAACGGCGATGTTGTTGCTGCAAACTTGTCTGCTTCAACTTGTTGGGAGAAGAAGATGTTTGGTTGCCAAAGGGCAAAGGGGTGCGAATCCATTTATGAAGTTCCTAGCCCTCTACTCCTCAAAAGCAAACAATGCATGGTCTGTGAGAGAGTGAGAGCTAGCCGCTGATTGGTTTGTTCGGTCTGCATACTCGAAGTAGAACCTACAAGTATCTTACACCGGCCAACATGTTTTCACCTACTTTTCCAATCGAACCGTATGTGCCTGCGTTGAATATGGTTGCTGAGCCTTTCTAAACTAACTTCTTGATAATGAAGCTCACAGGCTTCGTGGCCCATGGATAAAATATCCAGACGCATAGTTAGGAGCGATTGTCCCATACATATTTAGCCTATGCAGTGCTCATTGGGGACGCTAACAGCTCCACCGCACGTTACATAAGCTCTGACTCTCTCACCCACATCGTTGGCTAGGCTCTGTAGTTGGTCATTTCCAGTCCGAAGCTGAGTGCAAAGATCTGGTGTCGAATCTAATGTCCCTACGAGGATAATTTTCAATATCAGATGGAAAAGTCGTAAGAAAGACGCTGATACGGGCTCAGGACCGGGAGATCTGATCATCTTTTGAAAGACATCAAAGTCAAGGAGCCACGATTGCAACGAGGCCAATAGAGCTGCTTTCTCCGATATTAATTGGAGAGCGACTTCCACCGATTCGACTTGTGATACCTTATCAAGAAATTCAAGTGTCAATGTAGCGATCGTTGTAAGCTTTGTCCGCATATCGGGTGCAATTGTGCGAAAGTCTCGGGATTCAGCAAGCCGCTGATCAGCTGTTTTCAGACACATGGACAACATTTGGCCTGCATCAGGTGTTGCTGGAGAATCCGCGAATTTACATGGTGCAACAAATAGCTTAATGATGAAAACATCAAGGAAGGGTAGTTGAGCGTAGTGTGCAGGCACTATCTTGTTTTTAGTCATGAGATATGGCCTTGCACGATACTCGCGAATGATCTTTAGCCCTTGAATTATATGTTTGGCCATAGCAGAGTAATCTTTCCGAACCTGCTCAATGCTGATAAGTATCTGACAGCAAAGTATTGCTGACCTCAACCCGTTGGATCCCGAGGATGATAAGTTAAACGCAAGACCCCGTAAGGCCATGCTGTATTGCTGGAGGCCATATTGATGGGTCGGGGTCTGCTGCGCAACAGACGCTGGATCATCTCCAGACGTCTCGAGATCTTCCCGAAGAGCCCTGAGGGACAAGATTGCGTGCCGTAAAGTAGGATCGCTCAGGCTGGCTTGGAGGACTTGCTTGGCTTCCTCGTTACAACCCAGGTCTACATCGAACAGAGTTTTGGTTGAGAAGCAACGACTAAGGAGATCAATCTCTTGAGGGGTGACTTCGATGGGGGTGGGCTGAGTGGGCCGCAACCCAATGACTGGCTTGATTGGGCCTGCCTCGGGGCTATTGATGGGTTGATTGGAGATGACCCTAAAGGGAGACTCGTAGCCGTCGCAGGTTCGGCCGGTTTTGACACATTTTTGGCACGACGGCTTATTTTCATCGCATTTGACTTTCCTGATTCTATTTTGATTGAGCACAATGACTTTACAGTTGGCACCTGACGTGTCGTCTCCGGTTCGCGGCCTCGGAGCGTAGACCGGCCGGTGGTGCTCAAGTGGGATCTGTTTGTATGACTTACCTACAGGTTGCACAGCCAGTTTTCACTTTGGATCCACCTTTAATGCTCCGTTTGCGACCAACGACGCCTGGGGCCATGGTGAGAATCGTAGAATGGAAAAAGTCCGAGCAGACGAATCAAGGATTGTAGAATGCAGCATGATCCATCGGAGGCGTATTCACTTTGGAAGGAAGGCGAGTTGGACTCACTTTAATGTGTGGTCGACGTCGTGGATCCGGGAGGAGCGCTATCCATGGCTTGGGCGCACAGCTTGAAGAATGCGCTAGCCCGATCGGGTGGAGAGAGCGAGCCGACCAATGGCAGTCATCTTCAAGTACACTGGAGGATCTAGGGCCCGGCGTCATATTTGTTGTAGATATCAAAAGCACGCGCCGAGGTCTGGCCGTGTTCTTGGTTTCGAGCTCCATCCGCTCAGAGGTGAAGTCATCCATGCTCTATCGATCCCGCTAGACTTTGCTACGGGCACCATGTCTTTGATATATAAACAGTGGCTTGCCTTCCTCAAACGAGTGCTTACACTATTTCCATGTCACGACTCATAAACAGCACTCGAATTGCATCAGAACTACGTTACAGATCGAAAATGCCGGCTTTCACTCTGTACGGTGCTCGCGGCTCAACCAACACCGATCGTGTTCGCCTGACTCTCGCAGAAGGGGGCTTTACTGATTATGACTTCGTGCTCATCAACCTTCAAAAGGGAGAGCAGAAAGTGGGCGACCTGTTCATCTTGCTTTTCTCTCAATGCTAACGCTGCTTCTCCAGTCCGAAGAGCACATGAAACGCCATCCATGGGGTAAAATACCAGTCTTGGTTTCTGCCAACGGATTTACTCTCTACGAAAGTCGCGCCATCTGCCATTACCTTGCAACCAAATATTCCTTTCCACTGTTACCTTCCACCTCTGATATCGAAGCTACGGCAAAGTTTGACCAAGCACAAGGCGTTGAAATGCTTTACTTTGCAGATGCTGCAGGTAGAATCGCGTTCGAAAAGTTTGCCAAGAGATTTATGGGGCTGCCTCCTGATGACGCCGTTGTCTCAGATGCCCTGCGGTCAGTGAACTTTTTTTTCGACACCGCAGAACGTCTCTTGCAGCAAACAAACTACATGGCTGGGAATGGTTTTACTCTTGTAGATATCTACTACATTCCCCTCGTACAAAGACTTTTCGCATGCAGTTACGGGGATATCATCGTCAGTCGCCCGGCTGTGAATGCTTGGTGGGACCGCTGCGCGAATCGGCCAGCAATACAGAAGGTGCTGGCCGCTGACAAGGAGGCTGCAGCTGCTAGTAGTAGATAGGGGAATAGACTAATAATTCAAATATTCTACTATAACTGGAACTCAGGATTTTGCTATTATGTACATGCTTCCATTTCTATCACAAAACCTCCTGACTTTCTCGAGTTATCCCATCTCAAGTAACACCATTCTTTTCCTGTACGGCACGCTACAGGCCAATCAGAACAAATGAAATTAATCAACGAAACGATGCGACACTCGCTCCAATGTCGTTATGAGTTATGCGTAGCTTGCCCAGCCCATGTACAAAACCGCCAAATTTCTCTCATCGGTCGCCGTCTGGATGAGCTCGTTCACAGTTGCCTTCGTACTCAAAGTCTTGCTCAGCTTCTTCTCAACCACACTCAAAGCTCTTCCGGCCTCGCCTGCTTGCTCTTCTCTTTTTCTGTTACTTTCCTGGGCTTCTTCTGCGATTACAGGTGCCCCTGACGGTGCAGGAGTACCACCCGGGGGTACAGTGCTGCCTCTAGCGGTCGCTCCGTTTTGTGCATTTGTATCTTGTCCTTCTTGCATGCGCTTAGCTTTGGTGGGTGTGACACTCCAGTTGACGAGAGGATCGTAGCGCAAAACATTCAGAAGCGTCATGATGGACTCTCGTTCTTCGCGTAGAGTATCCATTGTAAATTCGCAACAACGGCGGAAGACACCTTCCGTTTTTGTATATCCCATTGCATCGACAAGATCTCTGGTGAGTCGGAAGGGAACAACCTCGGGTACCGGTAGAACACGGCCTGCTTCGAAACTCACCCCAAGATCAATATGGACCACCTCGCCTGTCTTTTCATCGAGCAAAATGTTGTGGCAGTGACGGTCACCTAACCCGAGGACATGACCAAGAATGGAAATTGCAGCGGTAGATCGAGTGTATGCCAGTCGTCGCTCGAACCACTCGTCAGGGTCTTCAAACCTTTCTAGGAGAAAGTAGCGGAGGACTGGATGGAAGTTGTCTGCGATTTTTTGCCAGACTTTAACTCGTGTGTTGAGTGAGTCCTGCTGACAGGCTCCAATCTCCTTCCGGCATCTGTCGGGCTTCCAATCATTCGGATAGTATTTTTCGTGGGCAGGCATAACCCAAAGATGAAGAGGAATGGTGTTTTGCACGAATTCCATGAGGCCGGAGCGAGTCGATAGTGGTAGTACCTTGTAGGTTCGAATACCAAGATTGCGGATACGTGTAGCAGTGTGATTTTTCAGAAGGCGTGAAACCTGGTCAAAGACTTGCTCCATGATAGCATCTTGACGGAGGTCATCATTCCCAGATTTAAACTACGTAAGAAGTTAGTTACTACTTGTCGTCAAGTTGGACTCATGATTATCGTATCAGCACATACCAACTGCTTGTATGGCTTCCCGTCGGTGCCAATAGCTGTGATAACCTTAGGGGCGCTAAGCCCATTGGCAATGCTCATTTTCGATTTGAAGCTAGCTATTCTTGGTAGGTCATTGTAGTCGTTGTTGGGTCGAACTTCAATTTGTAAAGTAGCTGGTGGAACTTTGAGCTGAGGGATCCGTTTGATCAACGCCCTGGACTCGCTATATTTATCCAGTGGAATCTCTCGCCCCTGTCTATTATCTTGCTCGTTCTTGAACATTGCAAGTGCATGATAAATGTCGTTGGATTGAAAGATAGAGTGCCAATACGATCGTGCTTTCTTATCATTGCCCAGCATTTGAGCAATTTGGGTCGCTGCTCTTTGACGAGATTTGGCTGACTCATCTTTTGATCGAACTAAATCCTCTCTTGTCAAGTTGCCGACCTTCATTTGAATAGCAAATATCTGATGCATGCCATGGTATGGGTGCTCCACACAAATTCGGAATACTAGTTCGGAGAGCAGCTGCTGGAATTCAGTAGTTTCAGCTTGGAGCCGAGATGAAAGTTGGTTCATTAACAATGCGAACTTGCCGCTGGGCACCCCTCTCAAACGCGCCTTGACGGCGTCATTCGCTAAGGGTGTGTCTGAATGTTCGAGCCACAAAGAGAACACACGAAGGGCGTCGTTGTTGTAATCGTCACTAGATCTCAGTGAAAGAAGGTAGTTCTCCAAACACTGCCTGAGAAACTGATCTCGACCTTTGCGTAACCTTTCATACTCTGCGCGGTCAAGATTGTACCAATTCTTAGCTTTGTGAGCACTACGTCGATAAGTATCGCGCATTCCTTTGCTTTTGTCCGTGTTCGAAAGATTTACAAATTCTTCGTATTCCTGACGTTTTCTGTCCATCACAGTCTTGATTCGAGCCATATCTTCCGCGGCTTCTGGGCTTTGCAGTTGCTTATCACAGAAAAGAGCAAATTCGTGAAAGACCTGGCCAGGCCCAGCACCTTGTTCCTGTCCTTTCAGTTCGCGGATGGCTGGCTCCAGATAGTCTTCGATGATCGTGTCAGGTTTTGCCAGGCGAGCCTCTGCGAGGTGGTGGCCCTATGATAGTCAACAAATGTAGAAAATCAATTTCTCTCGTCTGTGTGGTTTACCAGTTTTGCGAGTAATACGGGCAATGATATGTCAGTATCTTGAGAATCAAAGTTGGCATGCTCAATGAGATGCTGTCGCATACGTATGGAGGTTTCTGATTCTCCTTGCTCCCAGAGCACACTTGCTACTTGATGCTGAGCCGTAGCTTCGATATCCAGTCCCACAGTTTTGCATGAATGTACAATGTCGGACAGGTAGGTCACGCTAGAAAGCGATTCTTGAAGGGCTCCATGCCTTCTGCAAATGGCCGAAGATGAGACAAGCGCCTCTACTTCCATGTGCCGAATTGTTCCTGTCCTTGCTCGTAATGATTCCAGGAGGGAAGCATTCGTGCTAATTACACTAAGCAAGGTTTCTCTACATGACAGAAGTTGCCGCACATCCTGGAATCTGAAGGTAATCAGTATTGTGCTCTTTCTTTCATAGTTCGTGCCAACGGATCGCAACTTACTCGCCAGCCCACATCCATTTCTCGCGGCTTTTCATTCGATCCCATGCGTCCAACAAATGTTCTGGATGAGATGTACTAGTGATTTCATCAGCTTCTGTTAGTGCAGCTAATGTTCGAAGGCGTGCTTTCGTTGATACTGATGATCTATCTCGGCCGCAAAGGAAGTTCATAGTGGCTAAAAGTTGTCGGTCGAGTCCCTTCTTTGCCTCGGCGGCATCTGTAGCGTTATGGAGACCCTGGAATGCTTTGAAAAGGGTGCTGGATTCTGTATGATTTGTCTCCGGGGCTTTTATGTCCCATTGTCCGAGTTTTCGAGCCGTATGAAGTGTCTTTTCCACAATATCTTCTCCCAAGTCGCGAAACTGGTCGTTGGAAAGTAGTGAATGTGTGACACTATTCATGTTCAATGTGATGAGAGAGTTGACCATGCCTCTGGAATCTGTTGCCTCCATAGAGTTTGAACGACGGATCTGGCTATCCAGGCGGGCGCTGCGGAATAGAAGACTCTTGACACCATCACCTTCATAATCTAACCGATCTAACACAGATGACAGACTGGATCCTCTGTCTAAGCCATAGAAAGAGTCGGGCTCGTCCAAATTCTTGTATATTGAGAGCTGTAATTCGATTGGCAGCTTTGGCGGTTCGACTAAGACAGAGGATCTTCTTGAGGTGCTTTTGAGGATAGGCTGACCGGACAATGTTTCTGCAAATAGCAATGCACTTCTATGCATTCCGCAAACGGTTGCAGCATGCGACGCTTTGAGATAATCGATTTCCAACCATCGATCACGATCGACCCTTGTGATCTCCTTTGGTACTGGTTGGCTACGCAGGTAAAGGACGGCTTGAATAAGGACACGGACATGCGGAGCCCGGGATGAATCGCAGCCAGAAAACCATGTCATGGACGCCTCCGACATCGTATTTCGCACGCTACGCTCTCCATCAAATTCCGCGAGGAGAACTAGATGAAGAATATAAGGAAACAGCCTCTCTGCCATATGGCCAATTCCGAGAAGAAGACTTGGAAGAGCGTCAAGGATGGGGTCTTCGTGCGCCACCTGGCACAACGAAACCGCCAAATTCCTTGTCCATGTTGTTACGGGACCGATGTTCTCAGGGCTTGCAATACGCTCCAAGGGTTCCGAGGAATAAGACATGGCTGGCTCATCTCCAGGGGGAATATAAAGCCCAAGAGCTCGCCCGATTGCGCTTGGAATAGTTTTCTCCATCTCTTCCACATACCCAGAGCTAGCATTGGACAGGCGTGAGATCAAACGACGAAGCGCATTTTCAGCAAGACTGACTTCACCACGATCATCGCTATAAAAGAGATCGATCACTTCTTTAACAATTGAGGCCCTGGAGGCTTTCCCCAGCGCATCCCTTGAGCCCTGGTTTGGCAAGACCCAGGGCCGCAATCGAGTGCTATTTTGTTGTACTTGGCCATGCGCACTGAATGCTCGACCTAGCACCCTAGCCACCCATAGCAAGTAGCCATCTCCCACGTTCATTCCGCGACAGGATTCCCAAACGTGAGGCGCGTATTCGGCAGCATCTGAATCTGACCCTAAAACATCATCTCGGGCAGTGGGTGCAGGTAAGAAGTTCTGGCAAAGGAGACTTAATGCAACTTCTCGAGAGGTGTTGTTCAGTAGCCTACGTTCCGATCGAACGTCATTCAAAATTTCCAGGAGCAACTTGCTTTCTTCACTACCACGAACAGAATTCCCCTCAGTTCGAACCTGAGAGGCAGCAGTGGTGATAAGCCGGAAAGCTTTGATCGATAAAGACCGTTCACTATGAGAGTGCGAGTCAGCATACGACTTGAGATATTGGGTCAGCCATGCATGGAATCTGGTGGCCTTATTCATGGTTGCCGTGTGTTGTGACTGCTGGGTAGTACTTTCTTGGGAGGACCCCAGGAAAACTCGGACGGATATAAGTATCGAAAGACCAATTCCCGTCATAAAGCTTAGTTGCTCGTGAAGATACTGAGTGCCGTGCTCGAGCAAATACTGCATGATACCGACTGTGTCTTCCGCGCATTGTATGTCAGTAAGGAAAGGGCGTAAAGACTGCAGAGTCATCTGCAGAGGATAGCCCTCATAAGCGACAGAGCCGGCGAGTGCCACAAGGATCCTGATTTTACGAATGATGGATCGAGCGTAAAGTGACCCGAGAGAAGGATGAATGCGATCGAGGAGCATACGCATGACAAATGCGTAATTTCCAGGCGTCCAGAATGTAACCGGATTATCTCCTGTGCGGCGACACAACCGTTCAATTTGGTCAAATAGGTAATAGGCGGAAAATGATGGTTCAATACCAATGTTGAGATCTTGGGTTGAATGGCTGATGTTATTCATTTCCGCTAGGGCTTTGGCTGTAGCATTATATGCTGGGCGTTTCTCAAGCTGCTTGCTGACTCGTTCTTCATGGTCAATGGTTTGTAAAATATATCCTAGCACCCTTGCAAATTGTTGTTGGATCTGAGAATAGTATTGCTCATGACCGACGAGGTCTTTTAGTAAGTTTGCATAGCTTGGCTCTGCCTTGTTACGGGTAGAGCCTCTGCAAGTGTCCCATGAAATTGTGTACGCAGCCGCTTTAGCAATATTCTTAGTCAAAACGTCGGAAGTCTTCACGCGGAATTGTTTTGCTAAGTAATCGACTTCGTCTTTGAGTCCTAGCATAATGGCTTGACCGACTGCTTCTGACTCAATATCATGTAACAATTCTACAAGCGTTGCGTAGCCGAAGGTCGAAAATGGTATCTCGGCAAATTTCCGCGATCGATCTAACCAAGTGAAAATGATCTGTGGTGCGAAAAGTCGAAATAGGCTTTGTGAACTCTCTAAGTTTCTAGACTTAGCAACGTTGGAGATGCAGCGCCTCGCATGTTCCGCAGCACCGTCAACTGAACCTGCCGTTGCGAATATACGGTAAACACATTGACGCAAGAGCGTATGCCACCTAGATGCGAGTTTTGATACAACAAGTAGGCGGACAGCGACGCCTTCAATACCCTCATCATCACCCGGAAGGCTGCTATCGACATCCTGGAGTATTTTGTCGTGTTCTGACAAAACAAAGTCTTCAAAGATCCTCGGCAATCGCTCCGCAATGTGATATTTGACTGTCATTTCTCCCTGCGAAAGGAGTTCGAAAAGGCTGGTCCGCACCGACGGAACTTTACGATTCTTGCCAAAATCAGGATGATGTTTGAGAAGACCATGCAGAAAAATTGCAATACTCTTTTGGAGACTGGCAGATCTCCGCACTCCAGCCTGCTCCATGTCTTTAACGTAATAAGCATATAAAGCTTCGACAGTTTCAAATAAGTCTTGGGCTTCTCGATCTGTAGAATCCGGACTCCAAACAAGCGCGCTACCAATCAAGACCTCCACCATCATCCCATTTGCAACTTCTGAGGTATTGTATTCTCGAGCACGAGGATCAATGAGAGCTTCGCTAAGTCTGTCGAGCAAATTCAGACAATCCGTACGAGATAATTGGAAGCGACTAGACATTAGGGCGCGAAGAAATGATCGGGACCGAAGTAGGTCGTCTTCGTGAATTGTTGTCAGGTACCTTACAAAATTCGAAGGAATGAGATCCTGGCCTTGGTCTGTAGAATTCACGACTGATGCTATGAGATGCAAATAAGCCGAACATGATGCACGCAGAGCACCAATGTCACTCTCCGCTGCAATCTCATGTCGAGGAATGTCAGCTTCAGACCCTGAAAGAGTTGCAGTCATTTGCGAATTCCGCTCGTCGTCAACATCCATAAAATCGTCTTCCTCTGCATAAAATGACTGTTTGATCTCTTTGCGGTCTCCCAACGCTTTAGTCAAGTGCTGCGCAACAAAGTGTACCCCTGCTTGCTTGAACGTAGCTAGACTCAGATCTGACAAGTAAGTGAAATTCGGAAGATTCTTGGCACACGACCGAAGGACTGCATCAATTTTGTATTGCTCCGTTTGTGGCTTCGTCAAGACGTTGACAAACATCTGAGTGAAACTGTCCACAGCAGACTCTAAGCTCGAGATACGACGGTCATCAGAATCGCTCACGCTACACAATGTTGGGATGATGATGCATAAATTGGTGATGACCCGCATCATATCGGATGTGACGTTTTGGACATTCGATTGTGTCATTTCTTTCCAGCGTTGCCGAGTTTTTTCTAGTTCAGCAAGGCAGTAGTCGAAAATTCTGATCTCCATATAAGTAGGGTGGTGCTCGGACGAGGCTGTGTTTGGCGATTCTAGGATCACATCTGTGGCAAACTGGAAATCATTTTGGTCCCCGAGAAGTAAAAGGTAATGTGAGAGATCTTTGTAACGGACTACCTGAGTCCTGGCTTGTGCAATCGGACCCAACACTACGAAAGGTGATGGGCTAGTTAGCTTCAATGGTCGATCAAGGCAGGCATAAAGAACCCGCAAGACATCTTGTGAAGTGCAATGGTGGGCACTCAGTGAGGAGTACACGCGTTCCGACCAGAGGCCTAGAAAGTATTAGTATAGGATGGAAAGGTCTACCTAGACACGTACTTGGAGTCCACTTGTTAAGTAGCCAATTAAGCACTCTCTCAGCGGTGAGATTGTAGTGTGTTGGATTCTCCACAATTCGCTCCTGGATGATAGTGGTCATGAGGGACGAGCTCGTTTCTGTGAGCAAGACAGGGCCATTAAGCTCGATTGATGACAGGATCGTTTGAACCGTTTCCGAAATTGCTGTAAACGGAACAATTCGCAATCTCAGCAAAACGTTCATGAGATGACAGGCAGCGCGAGATAGTGATAGCGAGGTGATCACTCGTGACGCGCTCTGCCAAGCAGAAATCCAATATGTTAATAATGTTGCGTGAGTAGCGGACTTTTGAAAAGCGGCACTAAGGAGAAGATTAGATGAGCGATATCAAAAGTACTATCGACAAGACTACTTACGCAGCTAATCCTATCATTGCCCATGTGGAATGCGCAGGGTTTTCGTCTGAAATGCAAGAAGTAAGCTTTTCTACTGTTGTCTGAAGGTCGTCTGTACCGACGGGACCTTCTTGAATCATGAATGAAATGACTTGTAGCGCTGCTCGTTTGGCATTTGATCGCGGTTCGGAAACGTGGCGCAAATAATCTTGAAAAAGTTGAGAAGTGCGCAATCGTTTAGGCAAGCTCCCCTCACTTCGTTCGCGATTTGGAGGAGAGTTACGCTTTCTTTCGTCAAGCATGAATGAAAATTTTGCGATAGATGATAGAGTAGCCCAAAGGCCCTCATAGCGAATATGCTCGGTCTCCATTGAGAATGCGTAAGTGTGCAATGGATGAGTGTCTTCGACGGCTTTACCGATATGTTGAAAGCACAAATGGTCCTCTTCCAGATACTGGTGGGCAGTGGATTCCTGTCTTCGTCGGTAATCTCCATACATAGTCTCAACGAGTGCTTCAAGATCAAGACTAACAGCTTCGTCATATTTATCGGCCAGCAAACTGGAAATATGTGCTTCTGTATACATCAATGTAATAAGTAATTCATCTCTAAGCTGAAGATCCGCCCACATGGACTTCATCAGTGGAAGCAATTGTTGAACAGTGTGTTTGGTAAGCTGCGTCGCCTGCAGTGTAGTTCGACTGAGAATTGAATTGAGCGCTGCAAGGGCCGTAGCGCTGCCACGCCCAGTCTTTCGCTGTAAGAATTGCAACAGAATTGCCAATACAGATTCGGCCTTTTCTAGCACTGGAGCATTTGAGGCCTTGACAAGAAGATGCAGACAGTGCACAAAATCTTCTGCTGAATAAGCAAACTCTTCAGAAATTGGTTTCGGCTTCGTCGGTGGTTCACGGAGACTGAGTCTAGATGATGTTATCTCATTATTGGACTCGAGGGGCGTGCGGCCACGGCTACGATTTGAAAGATTAGTGCTCCAGCTACTTGGAGGCTCGACGTCTGGCTCTCCGAAGAAACCCGAAAGAGTTTCAATGCAAAATTCCACAGTGTCGGCCCAGCAGTCTGGCGGCAGGCGCTCCACATGAGGTTGGAACTCTAGAAGTGCCCTTAAAGTCTTCGGCAAGTCTTCTAATAGGGGTTTGATCAGCGCCCCATCTTTCCCAGGAAGCATTTCAACAATGCTAGTGATTATCATCTCAACAGTCGTGCCCTTTATAGTCCTCACGCCGGAGTTTACAACATGGCGAATAGCAGAAGCCGAGAGCTGAAGGTTCGCAATCGACTTGGAGGTTTTGGCCCTGCTTCGGAGAAACGACGCCCTCTCATCATGAAGGCACTGGAACAGCGCTTCACACAACGACAGGTAGGCCTTATTTGTAATTGAGTCAAGACTAGACTTTCCGCGGTTGTGTTTTAAGATGTGGACTAGGTCCTTGAGACCGTTGGTGCGGTCGCCCGCCTTGGACGACTGAATGAGGACTGTCTTCTGATGAGCACACATACTCGAAGAGGGAGCCTGTTATACTCACTCTTCGCGTCCTGGATATTGGTGACCGCCATGGCTGCCACTTACGGTTCCTCGCTGGTCGAAGGTCGTGTGCTCTAGGTGCATTGCCGAAGAGCAGAGTGAAAAAGCAGAGTCCTGTCACTGATGTCGCATGACTCTCTAGCACTTGAGGAGCCCTCACAGTCCTCCATGAAGGCAAACTGACTGTTTGACCGCGCGATGCTGACCTGGTAACGGAGGAGCTCTGCGGAGGTTGGAGTGGAAATGCGTGCCAAGAAACAAGGCGCGTCCAAGCTTCCTCAATCGCGTTCGGGGAAACTTTGAGCTTCAGCGTGAAAGAAAACATCAGCAAACACGACTTCTTCCGCCCGCCCTCAACCAGAGTCGTCGAGCGCATTATGCGCAACCCCTCAATCAAACATCGTCATGGCTGAAGAAGACAGCCTCGCCGCCCTCCAGGGCTTGCACCGCGACCTATGCGCCCACATCGATCTCCAGCTGCCCGTCCTGGACAGGCTGCTTTTGAACCTCGAAGCACGCCTGGACGAGTTTCGGGCTGTGTTAGATAAAAAGCCAAAAAGCGATGCCAGTAGAAAAACCCTGAGCTCAGGTATGACGGCACTGTGATCGCACCAGCTTTTAAGGAGATACTGACCTTCTTAGGCAAGATTAAGATCGGTGAAGATGAGTTTGAGGTCAACGACGACTTCAAACAGCAGACGCTCGAACTGGCTGATGCCCTGGACCTCGACGAACTTGAAGCCGCTGCTCTTTTCTTCGGTGCGCGAAGTGAGTCCGAGGAACTTGATCGATCCCAACTTCAAACCGCCGTGATCCGCTTCCACCGCCGTCGCGAGTACGTCCTCTTGTGCCTGCGCATCTTGATGAAGATTGCCGTGGACAACGGTGAGACAGAGGTAGAGGGTCTAGATGCGTTGCAAATAGCGGTTCAGATCATTGTAGGCGTTCATGGCGCATCGACGCCGGCAAATGCGTATGGGTTCTGGTCCAAATGCTTAACAAGCATGGAGTCAATAGAGAAATGGCTACAGCAGATCTCGGAACGCGTGCAGAGTACCCAGGTTGTCGGTCAAGTGTCTTCGTCTGGTTTCATAGAGATCATGACCTATCAACGCCAGAGTCTTACCAGACAACATGAGAACTTGTCCGCCATTTGTGTCCATATGATAAATGCCGGATATGTCAATTTGGACAACTACAAAGCTCTATTAGCAAGGGCAAGAACCCTCGACAAACACGATCTTATCACTATTCACTATGTTCCAATCATCCTTAGACTTACATCCTGGGTTGGAGCGGAGAGTAACGTCATGCTGAAAGACGCAAGGGCTCTGCATGATTCGCTGATGGCAGGAAGAGAAAGCGATAACTGGGCGCTACGGAATTTGCATGCAGCAACCTTGACCTGGTGGCTGGCAGAATATAGTGGAAGATACATGGACCCTAACACCCAAGATCCGGCTATGCGAAATATCAAATGGGATGAGGAGGCAAGCTTCCGGTCAGAAACCTTTCTCAAGGCTCTTAACGATGGTGCATTTCATTTCATGCTTTCATTCAGCCAGGATATCCGCCCTACACGCTGGTACGATCCACAGAAGACGAGCATGCTATCCATGCTATTACAGGATACTGCAGTTCTCACCCCGGAATCAGCCCAACCAGAAGAGTTCTTCAAGATCCTCGTCATGGAGCAGCTTCAGACTTTTGTGGACTCCTTCATCACGAATATGCCCGACACCCTGCGAAGGCTGAAAGCGGAGGAAGACGATCAGCGAAGACGCCTGCAACTGCACTTTCAACGATCTGCGGGAGAGTATCCTCTACACCTAGAAAGGTTCTTGGTTATCGTCGCCTATGCCTTTGACGGATTTTCGGAAGCCGCAGAGGATTTTTGGGGTGACAAGGAGAGTAATCTCTACGGTTTCCTTCAGTGGGCAGCGAAAAGGCAGCCTACACCTCGTATCGCAATGTTCTGCGAAATGCTCCGCGCAATTTCAACCGGAGAGACAAATGCAGAATCGGCTCACAGATTTTTGCTAGAAGAAGGAGCATCATCCTCTGGGAAAATTCGAAGAACGGGTTCTCTTAGCTACACACACATTTTCAACGAGCTGATCGAGTTTCAAACCGACATTCACGAACCGAAAAAAGCGGTTCAAACCGGACTTTACGCTCCTTCACAGAACCCAATGGACCAAATAGTGGAGCCTGAAAGTGCGACCATGCTGGAAAGTTACTTGCGTCTGCTGGCACATCTCAGCCGTGAAAGCTTGGTTGCGCGTTCTTGGATGCTCGATAATCAGGATTACAACGTTGCGGGTATTTGCTTAGGTTTGTGCACAGACAAAGTGGAAACTGGCCTGCGAGCATCCGCATTCGACGCAATGTCGGCTTTGCTTGTGGGCAAGGATCCGCAGCGAGCAGGTACCATGTGGAATCTCCTTGATGATTGGACCGTCTCCGGATTCTATGTGGGCTCAAAACAAAGTAGTCCAATAGGATCAGTACCCCGAGAAGAGTTTTGGGCTACGCTTGCTGATGGGTACGATGAAGCAATATCATTCATTCGCCTCCTTTCTGCCCTTGTGGAACCGTACCCAGAGAATGAGGGACTTAACGATAGCCTCCCCTTTCCGGAAGGCCTTGGGTCTTCTCGTAGAATGCCTGGAATCGAGAAGTACATCGATTTTGTCATGCAGCAGGTCCTCGCGGAACGCTGCCCAGAAGTCCAAGATCCTCTGCAACGCAATGTAATGCGATGGACATGTTTACGCTTTATAGTAACATGTCTTTCGACATTCAACGAAAATCTTGTGGTTTTTGCCAACAAGTCCAGCATTCCTGTCGATGCCGTTATCGACACTTCCTCTCTTGCTGTCTACGTCACTCTCCATCCGTTCACGCGTGTTATGGAGTGGCTGTTCAATGATAAAGTCCTCAAAGCTCTTTTTGCCTCTTCACATCACGACGTCAATGAGGTCGATGCAGCTTCTTCGGACTCACCATTAGTGCAGTCACTCATGTTGAGTATTGAAACTATGGATCTAGTGATGAGACTTCAAGCTACCTACATAGACATTGTCAGGCCGGTCCTCAAACAACAATCCTCACAACATACTCCAGTCGCAAATCTATCACTCGCCTCATTCGAAGATGCAGTCCTCAATAATTTACAGATCATCGTAGACCTCGGACTATATTGCGGCACTGGACATGAGACGCTTACCATTGCCTCTCTTCAGTTACTTGAGAAAATGGCGTCCTCCAGAAAGCTTGCTGTCTCCCCTGCGGGTTTTGGCCAGCGTTCTGGACGAAGCAAGATTGTCGGTATCCTAGAGAAGGACAACGAAGCAGAACGGATTGGTCGTTCTCTTGCAGGCCTGATGAGATTCAATGCGGAAGAGCTTGAAGCTGGGGAGCAAGCTTCGGGATACATTGTCAAGCTACGAATTCTGGAATTCCTCAGCGGCTGCCTTACTGCAGTATCCCTTAGACCGACAATTGCGCATATTCTTTTGGGCTTCTCGTGTGGTAGCAGCACCGTTCGCATCACCGATGATAGCCTTTGGGCAAATGGACAGTCCTTATTCCACGCAATACTTCTTCTGGGAGTCGAATACCCCGACAACGATGGAGAAACATTCATATCCTGGAGGTCTGCTTTGAAGGCTCGATGCTGGGATGTTTTACAGAAATTATGGCGGTCTCCATTGACCAGCGGTATTGTCATGGATGAATTGCGTCTCAACGAATTTCTTTTTATCGAGGCACCCCGCTTGGTTCCTGTCAACCTTGAAGTTCCATGGGAAGGTGTCTCGCTTGCGCAAGACCTTGAGTTACAATCTACGGGAGAACTTTCGGAATTTTTCTCTGGGCGCCCGGCAATTGCTTTGCAGAACTACCTGCAAAGACGAGCAGCTTTCTTAGACTATGAGTCAAGGGAATTGAGACTCACTGTTAAGGATGGCATGCCTACCATGAGATCGAGAATACAGTCTGTAATTCTTGGTACAACAATCCGACCAGGCGAAGACCCTACAGCGAATCCGAACATCTTTGACTTGTTCGATTTTATTGAGTTCACATACCCTGAGCGCCCTCTGCCAGATCAGCACCGGTTTTTCGAAGGTGTCAATCTTACTTCTTGCCAAGAGGAAAAGGAGGGCACCGTTCTATACTCCCTACCATTGCTCGAACAAGTTGTTCGCTTAAAGATGAAGTACTGGCTTAAAGAGAAGATATTGAAGGACGAAGCAGAAGAGGTAGAGATGGCTCAGCAAGCCGACTTACTCATGGTGATTTTTGCCGACTGGAATCGCCGCGCCCAGCTCGTCCGCTACCACAAAGATATCCTCCAATCTTGGGTTCAGGTTTTGATGGTGACACTCTACAGCTGCGAATTCGAAGCCAGTGCTAGAACATCGTTCATCCTGCAGACACTTCAAGTCATCCTTCCTAAGCTGGAACAATCATACAGTGCGGATATTTCCACAGCAATACAACTAGCTAGCCTCTCTGAAGCACTCATCCAAAAGATCGATTTTGACGCTACAGCCTTCGAGAAGACGAGGAACGGCGACTTCGCGAATGATCGACTTTCCCAATTGTTCCGTGCTGCTCTTGCTGGCATTTATAGCCCTGTTTCTACCGCGGAACTTAGAGAATATTGCTACCAAATTTGTTTCCGGTACATTCAGGGTACTTTTGACAAGGCTACATCCGGTTCTGCTTTAGGCCGACATACTCTTAATGCTGTCAAGTATTGTGGGAGCCATTTACTTGAGGTCGTTTGTGACGATGCCTACAGTGGACAAGGAACTTGCAAAGTGTCGGCTCTCTTACTATTGAGCGCCCTTGTCGCAGTTGCGACTCGGCAAGAATCCAAATACATTCTGGAGACCTTCGTGTCCCTGAATTTCATCGGCGTACTTGTCGATAACATCAAGCACATCCCTGAGGAGCTCAAAGCAGCCGCGGCGCCGCAAATTCCGACGCTCTTGTCCTACTACGATGCAAGCCTCGCTCTTCTTCTCCGAATATGCCAAACTCGTCTTGGCGCAGCATACGTGCTTAATGCAAGCCTCTTCCCCGCCATCCGCGAGTCGCGGATTTTCGATGTTGATCCGGATATTGGACTAGAATTTGACAATCCTAAAGCCTTGAAAAAGTACTATCAACTCATGCTTGCTGTTCTGCGGGTCATCAATGCTGCCGTGATAGCTCGTGGACGCCAAAACGACCAGACTGTCTTCCAAGCACGAGAATTTCTGAAGGACAATCGGCATAGTATGGTCGCAATATTCAAGAGAAGTGTCAATGTTGGTTCGATTCAGAATCAGGATGAGGATGAGAAGCAAGACTTGGTGGATTTGGTCGATTGTTTCACGGTTCTGGTAGAGGTGACGGGGTTTTTACAGGTACGAGTTCCCCTCTTCTTTCTGTAAAGTTCCTGCTGCATGATGCTCACTGACTTTTGATATAGTATGAAGATTCATCAGGTATAAAGAAAGCCCGGCAGAATATGTTTTCATAACTGGATACTGGACTGGGAAGGCATTTAGCGACATTGAATTCTCATCGAATATTGGACAGGGGACGTCAACATTAGCACTTCATAGCATTTGATTAAAAATAAAAGCACCATTGTATTCACATTCTCGCATTCTCGCATTTTTAACACAAACCTTCGCTGCATCTGAGCTTGATGCGCAGCCACGAGCTGGCTTCGCCTGACAAACCAACCGACAAAACCATCCGAGACACCGCCTTGGCATCCAGACTTTTGGCTGACTCACTCTGTGCTGTGCATGAGGAGCTTTCTCCCGCGCCAATCAACGTATGCTCTAATTTCAGCCTTGAACCATCGGTTTCGCTCATTCGACTTTATCCATGCTACAAATGACGTAGATCAAACAGGCTGCAGGCTATGTGTTATTCAAAAAGGTCTAGGTGACAAACTTACGATCCTAGTGTACTACAATCTCTGCACACAATTCGACAGCTGAGTTACCGGAAGGCGTCACCGGCGGCTCGGACTCCAGTCGGCGCGAACAATATGAAAAGAGCGAAAAACGCAATGTAGATATGGGCTTGAAGTATATATTGTGAGAAAATGAACCTTGGTTTCTGTTATCATATCAAAACTTCACACCTACGAGAACGCCTATCAAAACAGTCATAGCAATAGGAAAGCTATCTTCATCCACCACTACCAACCTTTCTCACACCAAAAAACTCAGATTTCGTCCACATACCTCCACCAAAAAAATGGCAGCCCTTCCAGCTCAGCAAAAAGCTGTCATTTTCAATACTGAAACCAATCAACTCTCCTTCACTGCTTCAGCACCACTACCGGAAACCTCTGGCGAGCTCGTAATCGCAGTTCATTCTACCGCCATCACTAATGGCGAGCTCACTTGGGCACCCTTTGTGAATTGGCCAATCAATCACGTCCCCTGCTACGATGTTTCTGGTACAGTAGTTACCACTGTTCCCGGCACTCCCTTCAAGGTTGGAGACAAGGTTTTTGGCCGTGTCGATGCAGGCCGCGAAGGCACAGCACGGCAATATGCGACCATTCTACCAAGCGAGGCAGCGATCGTGCCAGAGGGCCTTAGTATGCAAGATGCCGCTTCCTTCCCTATGAGCGCACATACTGCATGGCAAGCTCTTTTTGAGCAAGGTTCTCTTACTGGATCTTTCACTCCAACCTCAGTGCCGCACATTGACGAGGCCGGCAAAGTAGTTGGTGGCCAGGCTGCAGGCAAGAGGGTTCTCATTCTAGGAGCAGCTGGCGGCGTTGGTCTCCTCGCTGTGCAATTTGCAAAATTAGCTGGCGCCTACACTGTTGGAACTACAAGCCCTAGGAATGCTGAGTTTGTGAAGAGTTTAGGGATTGATGAGATCATCGACTACACAAAGACCAGCGTGGAAGAGTGGGTGGATGGTGACGCCTCTAAGAAATTTGATCTCGTATTCGACTGCGTGGGCGGCAAATCCATGCTGGATGGATGGAACGGTGTCAAGGATAATGGGTCATTCATCTCTGTTGTAACGGGATTCCGAGAACCTGATGGGGGAAAGCCTGCGGGTGTCAAGTCAGTGTGGTTTATCATGGAAGCACGAGGAAGGGAGCTGGAAAGAATTGCCGAATTCTTCGGGAAGGGGTTGCTCAAGACTTCTGTGGATTCAGTTTGGAAGATTGAGGACTACGATCAAGCATTTGCCAAGACCGCGACTGGGCATGCCAGAGGGAAGGTAGTTATTGGAATCGCTGAGGAGTAATGAGTAGCTCAGAAGAAATATACAAGCTTTAGACGTGTATCATATAACTATTCTTGATTAGTTAGGTTCTCGTTCCTGCCATTTTCGTTCTCTTAAGATGCCCGCGAACATTTTCCAGATTGGGAATTTTTTGACCGGGGGCACCGGATCATCAGTCCTTTGGAAATAGCCTTCAATGATCGGAGCATGAAATGTTCGATTGGTGTAAAAGTCCTAATTCAAACATATTCGTGACCCTCTTGCCATGCCCATTGGCTACTCAGGCCTCCTCGGTGAACGCTGTGTACTCCTCCTTGCTCATGAGGGTGCCCTCGGGCTCTCCGTTGACCTGCAATTTTACAATCCAGCCATCACCCTCTGGGTCGGCGTTAAGACCCGCTGGTTTCTCTTCCAGCTTGCTGTTCACATCGGTCACGGTCCCGTTGATCGGTGTGAGAATATCGGAGGCAGACTTGACAGACTCAACAGCCCCAATGGCATCGCCAGCGGCAACCTCAAGGTCGACTTGTGGGAGTTCAATGTAGACTACGTCGCCGAGGGCTTTCGCAGCGTACTCAGAAATTCCAAGTGTACCTGATACAATGGTAAGCATTGAGGAAAGCTTCAAGCCAGCGCCTATGGAGAAATGACGAAAGCGGGGAACGTCGCATACATGTTTTGCCGTCCGCAGAGAGCTCAATCCATTCGTGGTCCTCGGTATACTTCTTTTCCTTCACTTGGAACAATTAGCGACTGTCCCTTTTGTACATCTATCAATTGCTTCAAATCTGGGAACAATCGTACGTGCGGCAGATACCGAGAATAGCCGTTGGTGAGCTGGTGCAGCCGATTGCCAGCGCTGGCACGCAAACGCAGAAGGCTTGCGATAGGCAGAGGAAGTCAATTGACGAGCAGCGCGGGCAACTGAGAAACGTGCAACCATTTTGAGTATGATTGTGGGGTTGAAGTGCGGAAGGCGGAAAGCTTGAGCTCGAACTGTGATGAATGATGATGGAGTCGCCAAGACAGCGCTAGGACACGGAACGCGAATGTTTTCTCCGACGGAAACTTTTCGTGAGCTTCAACTACCAGCCGAAAACCAGGACAACCAACAACATGCTGTACGAAATGATAGGAGTGGTAATGTCTGCCGTTGGTAAATTTGTGTCTCAATTGCTAACATTTGCAGGTCCGGCCCGGCCGCCTCGCCGAAGTCAAAGAGTAGTGCTCTCCTTTCCCATCGTTCCGTCGCACCAATTCTCTAACTTCCATCAGAATCGCCAAAACCGCCGGTAAAATCGTTCTCGATAGGAATGGTGTAGTCCGTGGCGTGACAAACTGGGGCACCTTTCTCCTCCCAAAGCCTGCAAAGAAACTTCAATCAACCCACCACTACGGCCACCACTTCATCATGCGATTCGACGCGAGCGCCCGGACACAGCACGCACTACGGAGAACGATGAGTTTGGATCCAAGACTGATCAGATATTCCATTGTCAGGATGGGCACCAAGTTCGAGGAGATCAAAGACATCCCTGGACATGCGAACTTTAGATGAGAAATATGTGCAAAAAAAAAAAAAAAAGACAAACAGTGTATGATGGTGTGTAAAATTAGGAAAAGATGCATTATATCTGGCGTTTGGGACGCATTTGGACTATTGGAAGAGAAGAGAACAGAAGTACCTAAGTAGTCAGAAGATAATTAAGCCTATTGAATACCATCTAAGCATTGTATTGCAATATGCTTTTTCTTCACTTAATTGCCGAACGCACCCGCCGTGTACGGACACTCTTGCTACATATTGTGGGAGCAAGGCTCCCGGCGTCATTTCAGTGCTAAATTGGCCATGTTAGGGAAGTGTTCTTCATACGACTGCCCCAAGTCCGTCCACCACCACGTTTCGCTGTTATACTTAACAAGGTCCTTAATTGTTTATCAGATTGTTAGCGATCAATGCTTTCTTCCGTGGGCCTCCGGTATGCAGGAGGTTTCGAGAGCAATATATCTGTGCCCGCTCAGATTCATTTATTCCTTGTCAAAGAGTTAAATTTCCTCGCAGAAAGAGCATTACGATAGGTTATAACTATAGCTATTGGTTTTCAACACTGCCTCATTGATCCACGGTATAATTTCCTTGCTTTTGACCTAGACTTGGCGGATCGATCATTGGCCTTTGGGGCGAGTCCTAGTCCTACCGAATATCGTATAATTCCTGTCTTAATCGGCGAATTACGGTCGTCTACAGTTCATTGACTATAGCTTCGGATATCTTGAACCATTTGTCGATATTCAGGCCATTCGGACATGATCATTTCATACGAGGCTTGATCATGAGGGTGAGGTTTAGATGTGCTCACCCATCAGTGTCCCAATTCGTTGGTCTGTTCAATAACAAAACTCAGAGTCATCTCCGACCTGACCTAACCCTCGAAGAGGATGCATATCTATTGCCCTTATATGAGCCCTGATCTGCTGAAGCATTCTTAGGCAGCGCTCAGTCGTCGGATTGACTGGCATCGTTCTTTCCGCACCAAGACCTTTGAAAACCCCTGACGAAGGTTGATCTTGCTTTGCCAAAGCCATCACACCGCTTTTGATACTACCCGCAATCTCATTTGGTCGGACTGCATTTGCAGGCCCTAAGACAGCCTGATCATCGTGTCATAGTGTCATATGCCCGCTCTTTCCCCATTTACCCCGGCTTCTCTCCACATGGTCCAAGCTCAAGCTGTAGCACAAGCTTATTTCCCCCAGATTTTCGACAGCCACTCCCTTAGTCGGAAAACGAGATCCGCAGCATCTCGAGATGGCCAACATTAGCGCGAAAGACAGCCGCTCGTTCGTGAATTTTGCAGTTTTGGACCCTCGATCTGCCAACCGCTAAGCTTGAAAGAGCTCACATCATGCCAGCTCCCGACACTCGGCACCATTTAGGCGTGAATCGCATGCTAAGGTCAAGATAGTCCAATGGTGCAGCCGGTTGCCAGCCCTGTTGGTGTGGGAGAGCTTTTTATTTCCAGCAGAAAGGTTGGGATTTAATGATCCAAAGTCCGCCCCTCTGGGGAGACGTGTGATTCAGTGTCTCATTCTTTGGGAGATTCAAAGATATATTTATACTTTTGTCCTTGGTATCGTCGAATAACAACTGCAGCGATGACTGTGAGTGAAAAGCCAGAGGCAGACCAAAGACTTGAGGAGGATGTAAAGACCTCGACCAGCCTGAAAGAAACCGATGTCGAAAATCCAGCGACGACTGATATACCCCAAACTGAGGAGTATTATGTTACTTTGAAAACTTGGTGTGTTGTTCTTGTAAGCCAAACCAGATTTTAAGCTTGGTGACTAGCCTTAATTGAGAACCAGATTCTATCAATGTCCTACGGTATCAGCTTCTGGATTGTCCCTGCTCTCAGTGCTTGCGCGACGGTCACAGCCACGCAGCTTGGGGATCCCAGCAAGTCAGTCTTTTATGTGTCGCTCTATACTGTAGGTGATTGAGAGTGTAAAGTCTCTGCAAATATGTACTAATGCCCGACAGATCACAGTAACTATTGCGTTCATGTATGTTGCGAACACCTCTATCCTCCCTCATTGTCTCAATGAAACAGGGTCTGCGGAGCCAATAGTGACCTTTTTGGCCGTCGATGGTTCATTGTCGGAGGGAACGTTATCCTTTTCGTAGGGTTCATACTGGGAGGTGCAGCTCCCAATAATACAGCTATGATGGCGGCTATGTCACTCATTGGGTTTGTAAGTGTCACGGCTCCCTCGTTGCATAGATAATGAGACTAATAATGCTTGCAGGGTGCTGGAAATGCCCAGGTTTGTTGACGATGTTACCGGCAAGTATAAATGACTGACTCTATAAGCTTGCCGCATTCGCTCTACCAGAGCTTCTTCCAAATAAGTGGCGTGCCGCTGCGATTGTCCTCGCTGGTAATGTTGCCAAGCCTATCAAGATTATCGCAGGTATACTTACTATATCAGACTTAGGCGTATATTTTGCTGTAGTAGTTGGGCCAGTTGCCGGCGGATTCGCCGGGAATAATGGCGAAACTGTAGGTACGCTAAGCACCATGATACTGTTCTTTGGTCTAACCACTGGTTAGTGGAGATGGCTATTTTACGCTCCGGCGATTGCTGTCTTCTTCAGCTTCCTCGGCCTTTATTTCTTCTACTACCCTCCAGCCCACCCTCGAGGTAAGCAAACTCTATTTGAAGGCGGGAATATTGCTCATATGCCAAGGTCTTCCCACCAAACAAGCCTTACGAGAACTCGATTATATCGGTGCTCTACTTTTCATCATATCCGCCACCCTCATCCTCGTGGGTATTGTCTACACCACTACTCTCCCTTCAGATGATCCAAAGGTCATCGGTACGCTTGTCAGCGGTTTTGTTACTTTAGTGACATTTGCACTGTGGGAAACCTTTGCTCCGCTCAAACAACCTTTGACGCCAACACACGTATTTACTCGCGACAAAGGCCGTGAGCTAACAGCTCCATTCCTTGTGGGCGCCGTTGTTACGATGTTCTATTACGCTATTAATATCATTTACCCTACACAGATTGCCGTGTTCTTCACAGATCCCACCACGGACTTCAAGTACAACATCATTCTAACCCTTCCTCAAACCTTGGGTAAGGCTCTTTTTTCTTCATATTTGGTCGTTAACTTACTTTGTTTTAGGTATTTGCTTTGGTGCCCTTTTGCTCACCGTGTTTGGGCATAGGATCGGCTATTGGAAATGGACACTTACGGCATCGGTCTTCATGATGGTTTTCTTTGGTGCGCTCATGGGCCTTGGAGATCCAACACGTAAAGGCATGATGATGGCCTTCGTCTTCCTTTGCCAAACTGGGTTTGGGTGGGCTCAATACCTCTCAATTGCCTTCATTCAGTTTGGTGTCCCGCAAGTCGAACTCGGTATCTCTGGTGGACTGGCAGGTGTTGCACGATTTGCGGGAGGTTCTATTGCCATCTCTGGTAAATTTCCTACTCCTAATTTCCGGGGCATTGCTGACATAATATCTTCTAGTATACCAGACTATTTTGACAAACGTTCAAGGATCCGAAGCCGCGAGGCGGATACCAACTGCCGCAGTCGAAGCAGGCCTTTCTGCTGACTCCGTGCCCGCACTTCTTGCTGCTCTGCCGCTGGGTGCTACTGCACTATCTGAAGTCCCCGGCATCACAAACGAGATCATTGCTGCTGCTGGAGCAGCTCTTCAGCAATCTTATGTCGTTGGGCTTCGGACAACTGCACTGAGCTCTCTCAGTTTCGGTATTGTGGCTATCATAGCATGCTTGTTTTGCAATGATATTGGGCCCAAGATGAATAATAAGATTGAAGTGTTCTTGGAGAATGACGAAAACGCTGACAAGAACAAGTACCACTGAATTGGTAAAGCCACAGCGCGATGAAATGAAAGAAGTTATGTGTGACAGGTGAATATTTGGGTCATGAATGTATGGGAAACGGATCACGTATCCGCTGTAACTTCTGGAATTTCGATGGATATGGGGCTAGAAGGTGAAATAGACAGTCCGAAGACATTCGTTGATACCCATACCTGTTGTTCGCAGTTATATAAATGTACCTGTCTGAAATCCTTGGGCGAGGTTCCATGAATGGAAAATGGTGGGAGAGAAGCGAGCTCTTTTTGCCCATCAAATTTCCGAAGAGAAATATGGAATGGGAGATACCCCTTTTCTGGTGTCGAGGAAAAGTCTGGAAATGCCCCAGGTCCATCTGGAGTTTGTACGAGCCAACAGTTTTGCCGGACGAACCCGCACGTTCAGGTTAGGTGCTAGCGCGAATGCCCCGCCACCGCCGCTTGTGGCGTCAATTGGTCTTGCTCTCTCAACTTCCTGACACTCCGATCCACGTCACGGCGACTGCCTAAGAGCTGCTAAGACACTTGACTTGGTTATTTGTGCAGCTTGAGACCAGCAGCTCTTCATTTCCATATTGTTTCTACCCACTAGTAGAAGCATAAGCGTATTAAAGACGGAGAAGGAGCACGCATTACGACAACGAACAGCTGTCCCCTCGCCAGGCTATCCAGATGGATGTCCAACTTTTCGTGTACGACCTATCTCAGGTAGGACTCACCTGTTCTAATACCTTATTGAGGCCATTTGGGATTCGTGATTGACAGCTCTAGGGTCTTGCACGTACACTCAGCCAACAGTTTCTCGGAACCCAAATCGATGCCGTCTACCACACAGCAATAGTCCTCGATGGGATAGAGTACTACTTTGGCCAAGGAATACAAACTTGTGCTGCCGGAAGTACTCACCACGGAAAGCCTATGGAAATTCTGACCCTTGGTCAAACCTCACTGCCAATGGAAATCATATTGGAGTATTTGGAGTCACTGAAGACAATATACAAGGCTGAGGCGAGTTACTCTCCATTCACTATTTGATATCAATCAACTCTAATAAATGCGATAGACCTATGATTTGTTTCTTCATAACTGTAATAATTTCTCGAACGACTTTGCCATGTTTTTAGTCGGTAAAGGGATCCCAGAGCACATTACTTCCCTGCCGCAAACAGTCCTGAATACACCATTCGGCCAGATGCTCAAACCACAGATCGATGCCATGATGCGGCCAATAACTCAAGCGCCGACCCCTCAGCCGCCTCCACCTATTCAATTTCATGCTTCTAACGGCAGTATACAAAATGGTACCGTTCCATCAGCACCCGCGTCATCTTTAGATGCCGTACTCGCGGCAGCTACAGGCAGGGTCAACAACATTACAACCACCCGGGATCTAGATCGCCTCTTCGAGCTGGCAAAGGATCGTTGCGCCATCATCTTCTTCACCAGTTCGACATGTGCTCCCTGTAAAATCATGTACCAGCCATTTGATGATTTGGCTGCCGAGGCCGGCAAGAAATGTGTTTTCGTAAAAGTCGATTTTACTCAGGCAGATCGCTCGATTTCTGTTAGATTTCCTAGTATTCGGGCCACGCCAACGTTTGTTACTTTTCTACATGGGCAACAACAAAATGAATGGAGCGGCGCTGATACACGGCAATTGAGGAACAACGTCGAACTTCTATTGAATGCTGCGTTTCCAACACATCCACATCTGTCTAAGAGCACACCGAATCTTCTACGGCAGAGCCAGCGTCCGATTACATATGCGAAGGTTCCACCACTTGAGAAACTCGTTGCAAAAATGGGAGACGTGGGCAAAGACCCTGTAGTATCATCTATCGTGTCCTTCATTGACGCTCGAGAGAGGTTTGGTGCAATGGAGGCACCCTTGGCAAAAATGCCTCAATTCGCCGAGTTTCTCAGGACAAGCACTACTCTCCTACCCCCTGACTTACTTTTCGCTGCCTTTGATTTATTAAGAGTCACTCTCAACGACGTCCGTGTATCCGGCTTCTTTGCTGAGGAACACAAGGGCGCTACAGGAACCCCGGCAACTATTTACCACCTCCTCAGTCATGTCGAAGGACTCGATGCTTCTGCACCCTATCCACTGCGCCTTACAGCATTACATTTATCATGTAATCTCTTCACATCACCGCTGTTCATTCCTCACTTGCTCTCAGCTCCACTCTCAGCATCACTCATATCAATACTTACAACTGCTCTTCTCGACGACAAGCATCCCGCCCTCAAAGCGTCTGCACTGAGTCTGGCGATGAATATATCGTCCTCGAATCACAAAATCAGGATGAAGCATCACACTGCCAATGCTACGCCACCTTTGTCCTCCGAATCAGAGCTCGAGGATTCAGAGCAAGTGGAACTTCTTGCTTCACTTCTTGAAATTTTAGGCTCTGAAGAGCCATGGTCAGAAGTAAAAAAGATGGCTCTAATATGTTCGGGTTGGCTGATATACGGTGCAGACATGCAGGGTGAACTGAGGGACCTTTGGAAGGTCATGGATGCAGCCGGCACAGTGGGAAAGCTACAAGCCAAAGCCGTAGAGGACCGGCTTTTGATCAAAGAAGTCAAAAGCTTGCTTGATATGTAGTGTTGTAGGGCTTATGCTTCACTGAATTAGAAAGATACCAGGTTTCAGCCAACTATAGGCTGCATCGAACAAACGTGTCTATTTATTTTTTTTCTTTTATGCAATTTCCCACTCGAGCATGATTCAACAAGGAGGACTTTTCGAGCAACTGATGAGCCAATCTAACCGCAGTCCACTGTCAAATGGTCCATCTGACCTCTGACATTCGCTAGGTTGTGCAGTGGAGTTTGACGATCCCGAAGGGTAATAATATATCTAGACAGTAGCATGGTCATCCAAACCAGCGAGGGCGTCATGCCTGTCTGATAACCCCATCCCCAGACCTTTCAGTCAATCCAAGTGACATCATAAAGGTCATGCTCATACATGATGCTCCCAGAAGGAGCTCTATGGTATGATTTGATATATGCAATCAGGTTGCGGAGATCTCTGTTTACCTAAAGGTCTCCGGAAAGCCAAAGTAGATGTAAGCGCAATAAAAGATCCCAGCGCCCCAAACCCAGATCGTTATTTTTTTTTCTTTCTTTACGTTCAAGTGAGGAGCTTGCTTGCTTCTTTCTGCATCGTCTCGACATCGGTATCTCTGGTCGAAGGCCTTCTCGACCAAGAAAAGCGCTCCAGCTCTGGAAAAGGGTCGGACGGGCGACGTAGTTGAGCTGGCGGAGACAGTGGAGGGGTTACATTCCACCTTTTTTCGTCATTTGCACCAGTAGGCTCTAGCGAGCTGATCGAAGTCGCAGTACTACCCAAACGTTCAGTCCGTAGAGGCGGTGTGTCTTTGTAAGTCCGCGGCCACTGTGTTAACGAGACATTACCACTGAATTTCCGGATGCGAGCAGGAGCCGTAGAGACAACTAATGAAGTAAGGAACGGTAGGTTTGCGAAGATGATAGAGACGCTCGCTTCTGCGATATACCAATACAGGTAACCAGTGGCTGTGGGCTTGGTGAGAGTGTAGCGGCGACCCATGATGGCGGAAATCAGGACAACAATACCGAACACGAGAAGGATGCCGAGAAGGAACTTTCGGGGTGTTTGAATGAATGGAATGGGAATGAGTAGTATGGCGATGGTTGTTGTCACACTAAAGGCGAGGGCTACTGCAGCATGATTGTAGTAAGTGGAACATTGTTCTGCAGACCTTAGCAAATATTGAATGTGATCAGAAAGGAAGACCATACCATTGAGTGGTGTGAGGCTCCAGTAATTGTTTACTGGGCGGCACCAGACAAACAAAAGTACCTGAACGACCAAGAATGACACAAAGTTGTATACGGATAGCCATGCCAGACACATTCGCTCTCTTCTACTAGCCGCTGATGGACTTTTGAATATTAGTCAATGCCTAGAACCCCATGTCAATTATCAAGGGTGGTAGCTTACAAGATCCGCAGATAGAGAATTAGCAGACAACTTTTAACAAGCCATGTCGTTACCATCTGGAGCTCCTCGAGGACAAAACGTATTTTCAGTTTCGCTACTGCATCTACAGGTTCAAGCGTCGATAGGTCGGTAACATTGCCTTCTTTGTTGGCACAGATCATCATTCCAGTAAATGGTATCTATCAGGGAACGCATCAGCATTGTAGTATTATCATGGGTTTAGGCGATTAATGCATACCAGAGTGAAGACCATCAACCAGTCATCCACTTGCAGTCTAGCAAAAGATCCAAGTGTAAGGAGTCGGAATGCTCTATCAAATATGAGATATGATCACCTTCACAACGTGACAAGAGGAGAATGACTTACATCCGTGACAACACCAAGCACAGCCCCACACTGTACAGTGCCCATGACTGAATTGCAAGCGCAGTAGCGGAACGCATGATTACCGAAACTGTGGAATTGGGAATATGGACATATCCAAAGCCTTCGAAGGATCTTGTGAGGGGTTGAGGGTTAAATGAGGGTAAGAAAATGAGGGGGTAGTATCTCAAAATGAGCGTGGAAGATATTTACAGACCGACAGGCATCTAATCATGGCGAAAGCAAAAGCAAAAGCAACTGTCCCGCCAAGCGTTTGCGTGTGTGGAATTCGATGCGACAAGGCATATAGGCAATCACTTTTGGAGCACTTGCGTGGGAAAAAGCATCTTGCGCGTATCACGGAGGATCCAAAAGCACGGAAAGCCTGCTGCACGCTACTTGGACCCAATCATGCACGTAGCATGCACGTAGGGTTCTTTTAGGAAATGATTTGTCGTCATCGAAGCTTTTTCGATAAAAACCCCTCGCTGTGTGAAACATGTGAGGGAGCGAATGCCATGGGAGGGAAGGGAAGCGTCGTTTGTCAGCGGAGACCCGCGGGCTTGCGGAACCGCGAAGGCGCATTTCCTCCCGCCCCATGCAACCTCAACCAACACAGAATCTCACGCCAAATTCAACGACGCGCCGTGCCACTTACTGTTGGGCTTTGAGAGGCTCTTCGTCACATTGGATAAACTCTGCGTTCCTGGCCGTGATCGACGGGAACAAGCGAGGGAGTCGCGCCGATCGAGGGGATCTGCTTAAGGGTCAACCTCGCACATGGATTGAGGATAGCGTGGGGAGCAAAAGCTGTAGGAACCCCCCCCCTCCCCCTCCTCGTTTGATAGATTGCCGTCTTCGAGACCTCATCACTGGGTACGGGGAGGGGAAGGGGGGTCGACGATGGAATTGGGGGTTTGAAGAGAAGAGGTGGAGTGTTTGACTGGAAGATGACCCTGCCCTTGTGCCGGGAAAGGAGGAGACATCCCACGCAAACGTCGAAGTACAGCATGGTCTCACTTGCACTCTTCAAAAGCATGGGTATGCCTAATGAGGCGCCTCCTTGGTCTCGGAGAGCACCCCATACTTCATCTCTTGTCCCGGACGTTTGGGTGAAGCAGTGCCATGTACTGCAACTAACACGAAGTACGGTACAGCCCGCACAGAAGAATGCACCGTAGTTGGGCCGGACACCACGGAAACTGCCATACCACCGTATAAGGAATCTTGGGCGATGGTTTTATCGGGTTCAAACCTCCGCCCTCCAACATGAAAAGCAAAGTTCTGCGTCATACTTACACTTATCACAGCCCGGCTCTCTGGATACTTCCAGCATTGTCCGCCGTTTGAAGCCGTATAGAGAAGCAAAACATAGTCAGCAGGCACAGTAGCATTGCCTTGGGCAATCCAATGACAAGTAACACCTGGCCAGTCCATGTATCCTTCTGAAAGTGATTGTTGGTTCGAGCGAGAATCACCTGGGACAGTGCCCCGAAAAAGCAATTACAAGACCCAGCTCGTATCCCGTCCAGCTGGAATACCACCCACATAACATGGCTTGCTATACGCCTCCCACGATCTCCACCCCATGCAGCGCATCTGTAATCATCACGCTAGGTCCCTGATGTTGTCTAGTCGCTAACCCCTGACATTGTGGCTACCGTATGGGAAAATGAGAGGGCTGCTCTCACGGAACGGTGAGATTCCCTATCACTTCCCCACAACCCGTGCAACCCCCGCCGTCAAAGACAACCACAAAGCGAGCCGCAACGCCACGCTCCTCACTCCCCTAGTTTCAAGCGCGCCGTATCAATATCTAGAGTCAGCTCGGCCTGGAAACGGGCCGGCAGCTCCTCGTCCACGTCTTTTGGCGAGTTCACCGCCCTCATCCTCGGGGCACTCCGCAGTACTGTACGGTACCGTCTCTAACGTCAAAGGGAAGCGGGATGGCGCGAGCACCTCTCCTACTTTCCCATGTTATATGTTATGACCACACTGCATCCAACTAATCTCCTCTGGATTAGTTTCACTTCTGTGGACGTTCCCATACCCGTGGTTACTCCTCCTCTGTCGCTGCATACTTCGCCTACCCCTGGTGAGATCTGCTCTGTGCATCAGTCCAGCTTCTCCGGGGTGGAACCTCCTTGAAGGGCGAAATGTCAGAAAGAGTGAAGCGACCCGGTACCTACATTGTGGATAAGAGGCGCAAAGACGCCTTCGGCGATTCGTTTGTCAATTATCTTCGCACTCAGGTCTCGGGTCTTTGCTAAACTCACCATAAAAGCACACCACTGACAGACGTCAAATAAACAAAGTTTGTTTTTGTTGCCCCCCCCCCCCCCCGAGGAAATTCTAATGGGCAACACCGCCTTCAATCGGAGCCTCACTTTGTGCTGAATCTGTTGATGTGCTTGTGTACTTTGTGGCGACAAGAAACGCGCAGCCAAATATGGAGAGAGGCGAGTCACTGTTGGTAGTCAACAACCCCCTGGCACGTGCATTCATTGGCTTCCGCGCCTCTGACGCGGAATTCGTGTAGATTTACAGATGTACAATGTTGCAAATATACCAAAACCAGCAACAAAAGAGAGAAATAGGAAGCGTTACCCTCAGGGTGTATGGAGTAAACCCTTTCCAGTCGCCACAGAAACCCCCAATACGACCACATTTACCTTGACAGTGTGAATCCTATCCCCATCTCTTCCTGTCAATAATGTCCCTTTCGGGAAGAAACAAGACACCAAAAAGAGAAAGATGCGTGTGCTATTGTTCCCCGCGTGAGGAATCGGACCGTCAATCTTGAGGCAGCACACCTTCCAGATCAAGTAGATCGATCTATTGTCTGCATTGGACTGACCATCTTTTACCTAATTGCATGGAAACGCGTCGTAGGGCTTCCGCTTGGGCATAGCATAGGGTCCAGATTGAATAGACGAGAGTCTGGTCTGCGCGCGTGCGAGTAAGTATCCATCACACCATGCTCATCTCCCACTCCCACTCCCAACGGGTGGATTGAGCGTTGCATTGCGTTCTCACACGTGCCGCGCAGTCCCTGATCGACCAAGCTCTCCGAGGAGTGCGATACCGCATTGCTACCTGACAAGCACAGTAGATAGTCCATCTCGTAACAAGTATCTAGCGTGCGCAATCCAATCCAATCCAATCCACGACGGTGCTCAAAGGAGCTCCGACCTGCACGTTCCGATGGCGATCGCCCCATCCACCAACGAGTCGGAAGCCATCGTTCCCTCCTGGTGCTAACCCTGCTTCCATTCTAGACCCCATGTGCGTGCATTGCGATTTGCTTACTCGAGTGTAGCTCTCGCCGACCTTATGCAGTGCCACTGCATGCCCTGGGGCCTTGGGCACACATTGTTGCGTGTATGGAGCACGTCAATTAGCCCCATGTACCACATAACTTGTGGTGCGGATTCGCTTTCGGACGCTTGGGACGAGTGCCCGTACCCACGCCGCGGACACCACACTGTCTGTACAGTAGCTTTCGAAATTATGCTTAGAGAAGAAAAAGATCCTTCTATGCAGAATTTGATTCTGTTGGGCTTCTCACTAACAAAAGTTCGCAACTTGTTTTACCAAGATGGTATCCTATTCATGAAAATCACTCTCGACTTACTACTTATATGCGTGGTACAAAACTGATCAACACCTTGATGAAACCCATTGCACGAAGATCAGGAACCAGAGAAACAGGCAGGAAAGACCAGAACTAGGTATTATGCTAGAATTCGTCTCGTTTTGCTAAGAAAGTAAAGAAAAATGGTAAGAAAAATTGGGGGAATCAAGTACATCATCCTATTCTCCATCAAAATCAATCAATAAATCATCATGCGTAAACTTCCCTTCGACCTTCTCCCCACCTTCCTTTGCATTTGTTGATATCGTTCGTCCAGCAACCATGGCGATTACCCTTCTCTAACATGACCGTACCCTCGACTCAATATCCGATCCACATCAGCTCCGTCCTGGTGTTCCCCTGTCTGCGCCGCTCTCTGCCTCAACAACTCTTTCACTTCACCCTCCCTACGTTCTTCCTCTCTCCGCTCCAACTCGTCGACCACTTTCCTGACTCGCATTTCTCTATCACGCTCCTTGTTGCTCTGGCGGTCCCAACCATTCTGCAGTTCATTCGCAGCCGCCTCCTCAAAGCGCCGCTTGATAACCGGGTCTTTCTCAAGAGCTTGAAAGACATCTTCGTCGGTGGTAAAGAAGGCCGCACGGAGCGACTGGGTACCAAATTCGAAGACAATCACGCTGGCGAGGATGATGATGAGGCAGAGCCACCAGGTGAAGGAACGACCAAAGGCGCGGAAGAATGAGTCGCGTACATAGTAGATCTTGGTGACGTGGTACGAGGCAGAGAGCAGGATGTTCCAGAGGAACCAACCACCGACGGAGAGGAACATCGCAATGCCGTTGGTGATGGTCTTGGAATGCGTTTCAATGAATCTAGGCATGATGCGTTAGCTTTTACTGGAAATAGGAGACTTCCGCCACCGCAAAATCAGGGATTGAGTAGTAACTTACTGCAACTTCAAGCTGATGATCCACACCACTGACGTATACGTAATAGTTCCGAGGGCATAGATTGAATTGTCCTCTGTAAACAGGGCCTCACCGTACAGGCTCAACATGCAAAAGTACACTACCATCGCCTCTGCACTCGCCATGAACATCCAGCCGAGGTAGACCTTGAAGTTGAACCCGCCGTTGCGCTGCCCCTTTGTGTAGAGCTCGGGGACAGCAAGGAGAGTTGACGCTGATAAGTCCTTTTCAAAAATACCTAGAAAGATAACGGGTAGGGAGGTGAACAACGTGTTGAACATGGATAAAGACCAAGATTCGTATAGTGACGTGCCGGTGTAGCCCACAGACCGTTGATACAGGGCTTGCGTAAGGTAAAAGAGCATTTCCTTCCAGAAGGTCCCTACAGTGTACTTGCATGTTCTGATGTAATTCCATCGCCCATGCACAAGTAACAGCTTGGTCAAAAATCTGAATTGTGCGATCGAGTAGTCGCTCGTCCTAGCTGCTTGCAGACCTTCTTTGCCTGTAATACCAATACCCACATGCGCCTCTTGAATCATGGCAATGTCGTTGGCACCGTCACCAATAGCTAGGGTGATGCTCTTTTTGACGCGCTTGCGGATGTTTTTGACAAGGCTAGCCTTCTGGGATGGTGAGGCGCGGCAGCAAATAACAGAATTAGCAAGGATAGCCAGATCGTAGAAGAGCATGTCCAGGTGTTCAACCTCGCTGATCTTGGCCAGTGTCTGGCCATCAACCACAATGACCGAATGAGCAACGGTACCGCGGTTGATTGCCAAAACAGCTGCACCGATACTCTGTTCGACTTCTCCAGTTTCGTGGTCCAGTACTGTAACAGTTGAATAGTCTTTGATAAGGCGACAAGAGTAACCAATATTGATGGCAGTTTCTCGCTTGTCTCCTGTCAGCATCCACATCTTGATATTAGCTCTTCGGAGCTTGTCGATAGCCTCCGGTACACCTTGTTGAAGTTTGTCTTCTATAGCAGTTGCCGCACACAAATCCAAATCCTGCTCAATCAGTTCACCTGCCTCTTCGATCAACCGGGTTCGGTCAACAAGGCTGGTTGTCGCATCAAGGTATTGCTTCTTCCAAATACCATACTCCTCATCATTGAGGAAACGGTACCCATAGAGCAGTGTTCGCAGACCTTCAGTGGCAAACTCATTGATATGCTGTAGGCAGCGCTCAATAATCGCCATATCATCTCCAGCAACATCCTCATCAACCATGTCGCTAATCTCCTCAAGTTGCATGGAGCTTCTTGCTTCTGAAAAGGCCATGGAATACCGACCAAGGCTAGACTGGCGAGGTGTGGTGTGTGGCGTATTCTCCACAAGTCCACGCATGTCGAAGTCAGTCTCTCTCTCCCGCAACCACTGATCAACTTCGTCGCGCATACCATGTTGCGATCGACGAATGCTACCGCCAATGCTAGACCTACCCACGCTGGGCCTGCCAAAGGACTGTCTTCCAAGTGAAATACTCCCACGCGCACCTGGACCAAACGACATGCTCCTACGCCCAGCAACGCTGCTCTTCCGCTCAATTTGCTCGCTCATGCGCGCAATTGCTTGCTGAGCCTCCAAGCTCTTCCTTTTATTAGCTTTGCGCTCAATCTCTACCATCTTCTTATTTGCAAGAGTAGCAAGCTTCAGGCGCTGCATGACGACAGAGTCAGCACCTTTACATAAGATACAGATACGGCCGTCTGGGAAGCGAACGATAATCGACATTCTCTTTCGCTTGCTCGAGAACTCGATGACATCGAGGATCTCGTACCTCTCCATGACTGGCTCGCCTTCTTGTCCGGTGGGCAGAATCTTTAGTGTGATGGTGTGAACATCGCGGTTAATAAGGAGAAACCCCATGTCTTGTGCTGCTTGTACAAGGGCAAGTTCGTCAGGGGAGGAAGCCATGAAATGAGTCGTTCCGTCTTCTTGAGGTTCTGGAAGACAGGTATGGCAAAGTGCTAGTGATAACAGAAACATTCTAGCTTTCTTTGAAAAGAGAGTGTGCGGGTGCTGTTGCATGTAACGAAGCATATCCCCAGTCAGCAACTCACGCTGAACCTGCCTGGGTCTTGCGGATGATTGCCATTTCGACTCCGAAGGCTCAGGTCCCGTACCTTCCACATGCTCACCAGCTTCTAGAGCAGGTGTAGTTGGCTCCAGTGGACTCTGGGCATCCTTCGCTGATCGAACACTTTTCCGAATGGGTTGCTTCCCTTTCTTTCGGGTCTTGTGAATCAACTTCTTCTTGGTTGTCTCCTGGAGATCAGCATCATGTAGCCAGGCCACACCTGCAACACTTAATTTGCGGAACTTCATCGAGTTATCTGTGAGCGTTCCGGTCTTGTCGGAGAAAATGTAACTGATCTGGCCAAGTTCCTCATTGATAGTTGATGTCCTAGGCTCGCAGGGCGTGTTAGAGACCTCGTCGTACATATCAACATCCGTAAACAAGAAGAACATCTGTGCGACTTTGACGATTTCTAAACTGACGTAGAGTGACAATGGAATCATGGTGTTGAACATGATGATGAAGGATGTAAGGTTGGGGAAGAAAGCGACTGTGGAATCAGAAAGATACCAGAGCTCATCCTCTTTCCTGCCTTTCCATATTGTGTAGGCCACAGTATTGAAAATAGAAAGTAAGAGCACGAAGATGACGATAAGAATGACAATCCTGTTGACCAGAGTTTGCAGTGCTGGTGCCTTAATTCGAGGATTTTTGTTAGCATTCATTCTGATACGACACTCCTCTCCAGAATAGATGACCATGCCAATAGCGTCGGGTGTATTTCGTAATATACTGCCTCTGAATAGGATTTCGCCCAGTGTCAATGGTGCAGTCTTTTCGCCCACTGTAACTTTTCCTTCGAAGCTGTACAGATCCTGGTTCGGGTCCTCAACTACGAATTCGGCATCTGTTCTGAGAACATCTTCCGGGTCTTTGATAGCTTTTGAAAGCGATACAGCTGTCTGCTTGCTCTTGAGGTTCGTCTCGCCATCCAGAGCCATTGTCTCAACGTACGCAACGCTATTTTCACCGTTGGTGTGCAGAAGTGCCAGGTCGGCAGGGATAGCATCGTCACGCTCTAACTTGATGATGTCTCCAACATTAATGTCTTGCCATTTGATTGATTCCCAGTTGAGGGTATCTGAAGAAGAGGAGGTTATGCTTCCATGCCTCTTGGTACCACGCCCAGGCACGGGCGACTTGGTCGCGCGTAGCACTCGAGCCTCTCTGTTGTTCTCCGCTTTGTCTAATCGGTACCTTCGTAAATCATCGTAGCCTTCTTTCGCTATGGAAAGCGTAACGAAGAAGAGTAACGGCACAATCGTGGTGAACTGGCCAGTTGTGCTGAGGCCGGGTATCAATTGCAAAATAGAGATAACGAGAAAGTAGAAGTTGGCGAGCTTGGAGAACTGCGCTACAAGCTGGCGGGGTAAGAAGTTCCAGGCAGAGTAACGTGTGGAGCGGATCCAATTGGTGGTATAGGGCTGATTTGTTCGTTCGTCGGTTAGCGGATCTTTGCGGGTAGAGTCAAGAAAAATGTGTCTGCCATCTTTACTCGGTGGGATGTCTTTGATCCGTAAGATGAATTTGCGCGCTTGTTCACCAAAGTCTCGAGCTTTTCGAATGAAACCAGGCGATTTCTTTCCTCCTTTCCTTTGTAGCCATGTGTCGTAGTGCGGAAGCGCAATGGGGCCTTTGCCTAGGTTACCCTTAGGCGTCTCAGATGATTGCGGCGCAAACTCGACGTGAGCGGGAGCAACCGTTACCGTCGTTTCCTCCGTTTTTCTTGCTTCTTCATCGTCGTCTGATCCCTCCATTCGTTCTATTCTCTTTCTGGGACCCCCAGCCCCCTCCTCCATTTCGATGCTTGTCCCCGGCGACTGGGCATTGTCATGGACATTTCTCCTAAATAGCGCGCTGCGTAGCGAGTATCCACGATTACGACTTGTTGGCGAGAGCGGGGAGCGGATTCCAGAACTGCCTGGGGAGAGCGGAGACGCACGGGACGGCGAGCCACGACTCTCTTGTTCTTCTTGAGATGTCCCGTCAGCGGGAACATGGCGGGTTTCAATGGTAAGATCTGGGGTGCCAGGTCTTCTTTCCTTGCCAGATGCGCTCGTCGAGTGTGCAATCTCATCAATCGGTTCTCCTGCCGTCCCAGGCCTTGCTCTTTGGCCAGCACCCAATCGTTCAATGTCCGTGGAAAACCGAACTCGATGCGAGGTAGTATCCGTGGATAGTCGCGACGTCGCCGGAGGTCTTGTAGGGCTGTCGACTGCGGAAGAATGGGAGGTAGGCGCTGCGTCGGGGTCTGGTATGGTGTTTTGCGTGATTTCTACATTGTATGGCACGGCGGCAGCATCTGCGGCAGCGGCGGGGGAGCCCAACGCGTCGTCGTCGTCGTGAGCAACAGAGTGCCGTCTGCGAATTCCTCCTTGCGGAGGGTCTCCTGCGCCCGTCATGGTGGCCGGGCATACCAGACGATGAAGCTGCAAGAGACGGGTGAGCCAGCCTTGGTGTCTTGATTAGTTTCCGGGGAGGATGGGACCAGCCAGTCTAGTGGCCCTGTCGTGGTGGCTCTGCTCTGGTCAGGCTACGCTACTGCACTTGGACTTGGGATCATCTTCTGGGCCTCTACGGAGGACTACGTACACACACAAACACACAAACACACGTACGTCTGAGCCCAAGAAAACGACAAAGAGGGAGAGGGGATGGTGGACGTACTTGGATGGACATGGACATGCAGGTGCGGGTGCAGAGGCTGGACCACTCGGCGCCATCAACTGCCACTTGTGGGCGTTGGAACTTGAACTACTAGCTCGCATCGACGGGCGCGGTCGGGCGTCTAATTTGAGGTCTGACGGAGCTGCAGCTAACTGCACAGTACGGTTACCCCAGAGTCCACACAGCCTGAGAAGTGCAGGTTTAGGCGCGAGAGTGCCCACTTCGGTGCAGCCTGCAGCAGCACTTTCAGCACCTTCTCTTCCCTCTCTCTCTCTCTCCTTTCTCCCTCTAGCCGCCGCCCTGTGAATGGGTCCCAGTCTCGCAAAAATAGCCCTGCACCAGCAATCTATACGCATCAATGCGCATACACTGACCTTCCATATCAGGTATCTTAAGATCGTCACAACACTTAGCACGATACAAATAGCACACAGTGGCCCGCCAGCACGAGGATTTAATCAATATTTGTTCATTTTGTTAATGCCAGGTTATGCAGAACGTGACAGATACACACATGACAGATAATTGGTCCCATTCTTCCTTCCCTTACACCTATCCAATACGCTGTTTGGCCCTCCAAACTGCAGATCAAAGGGTCCAAGACAGAAAAGGACGAAATAGTAAGCGACAGCACAAGACCTCACAGGGTAGCTCTTCTATAGAGTCCAGCTTGCGAGGACGGAAGAAAATACGGTTCAGAAAACAAGACCCGAGCCAATACAGCGTGAAGAATAAAAAAGACATCAAGTCTTTGTTAAATGGAATTCCAGAGAGGCCAAATTAAAGGCGAAATAGATGGCTCCAAGCCAAAGTGAAGCAAACCAAGAACAGTAATGATACGGGAACACTGCTAGTGACCCGAAAGTAAACAGAAAAATTCAGTCCAGGAGAACGCAAAGCAAAATCGAGAACATTTGGAACTAGTACGGCCTAAGCGCCATTGAATTGCATTAGGCCTTTCTCCTACTTGCTAAGCCATTGAAACCGTTCCTTCCATTCTTCTGTCTTCCAGTTGAATACTAGCAATGATAATTTGAGAGCCCTCTTAAGAATGTGGTATAAATGAAGGCCTAGACAAGCTTGTGTCCGCCTTCCTATTTCAAAATCGGGACCTTCACTCCTCTCCAACTCCTGTGTAGATTTCCGTCTCGAACAAAAAGCCCTTGATCAGTCTGATGGTATGACTTTGGTATCCGTGTCGTGTCGCTTCATTAAGTAAGATATTTCGGAAAAATGAACCGAGCGCCATGCAATATGCGGCATATATAAAAACGTGCAGCCAATGATGATGATGATGTTGTTGTTGTTGTCGTTGTTGATGATGATGATGATGCAAAGAAAGAATTCAGAAGTATTGAGGCGTATGCGTGTCTGTCCCTCCACCACCAGAACTCGCACGCACACAAACGCACATACTCGCGCACTTTAGTTAGCAGCCACGCACCAGTGCCGATGAAACACCCATGCACTCTTCTGGCAGTCCTTGCTGCAGTACTTGGTCCGTCGGCAGCGGCGGCATTTGGCAAACTGGCGGGTATACTCCTCCCATCGGCCACACTGGTAGTACGCGCACTGTCGAATTCCACCTCTTGAATCATCCTTGCGGCAAAGATTTCGCATTACTACGCTCGCCCAGTATTGCATGTCTTGCGAATGGTGTCGCACGGTGAACTGCTCCACAAGTGGAAAGATGTTGAAGTCGTCGGGAAGCTCGTACTCTTCCAGTTCCTCCTCGTCCTCTACCATTGGAGTTGGGCTGGAGGTGGTTTCTCCATCGAGTAGCTGCAAGTCCGAGCCAACCTTGAGTTTGGGAACAAGGTGAGACTTTTGGAAGTAAGACCGTAAGTTGCAATACTTGGAAACATAGGCAAGCAGTTGCAGAGACATGAGCACGTCTTCATCGCGGGGCATGGCAGCAAGAACACCAGCAGTGGCATTACGGTCCTGAGCATAGCGGGGGTACCATGGCGGAGGAGGATTAGTGTTTACGACGTTGATTGCGGGCTGCATGGGGGAGAAGCCGGCGATAGGGGGGGTTTGAGTATTAGTAGGATTGATTATGCTGCCGTCTAAGGCGGGGCGATGTGTGATGTTGAATGTCTCATTATTCTCGTCTGTTCCCTCTGACGGGGCGGCAATGGGTACGGGGGTGGCTCCAGCATCCATCATCTCTGTGTTGTCGACAATATCGGACATGTTAATCTCGGTGTTTTGGATGCCTACAATGGGTTCATTCACAGCCGGACCCGCCGTTGTGGTAGCGTCTGCAGACATTTCTTCCTGGTGTGCGTCGAGATCCGATTCTCCAGACATGGACAATTGATGTCGAATGGAAGGACGTCGACGAGGTCGGCCAAGGCCTGCTCTGGGGCTAGACTGGCGGACCTGCGGGGCATTTGGAGTAGTTGGTGACTCGGGTTGGGAAGTGATCTCCCCTTGTAACGCTGGGAGCATAGAGGGCAGGCGATCAGCATCTCGCACGGGCCGCAGTGCAAATGTGTTGGTGGTGGTTTCCATGGATGGTAGAGCAGCAACGGTACGAGGGGTTGTGCCAACGGCACCGAAGAGCTGCGCTCGGCCTTCATGGCTACGATGGTGATGGTGATGGGGGGGTCGGCCGCGGGTGAAAGAGGTTCGTTCAGGTGGTGAGCTTAGGGAGAAGGCAGGTGTGGGTGTGGTATCGCCATTCTGCGACTCGAGGGGAGTCTGAGTGAAAGCTTGCGGAATTTCGATGGGAGGGGGAACAGCGCGTCGTGATCGTTCAGCTCTGTGGCTTGAGCTTGATGCAATTTCACCAGACCGCGATGAGTGGTGTCGACTTGAAGCACCCAAGCGGCCTGACCTTTTAAACTCGGCGTCGGCTCGCTCTCTGCACTTTTCGACGACTTTGATGTAATTGTCAAGGATAGTAGCGATGACAGGAACCATGTCGGCCTCAACCACGCGTGTCCTGACATTTTCGGAGCCACGGACGCCAATGTTGAAGATGCACTGGAAAGCGAGGTTCCATTTCCACATGTCCATCATATCCTTGCTCCGGCCCTCCTTGAGGATGCATATAAGGCGCTCGATGCCGCCATCGACGGTGAGGATGTCACGTATGCGGGCAGAGGAAGTGGTGAGGTATGCAAGGTGGTTGAGGGAATTGATGAGCGGCAGGGTCGAAGTGCAGTCGAGAGCTCGGCGGTCGTAGAGGGCGGTGGTAATGCCAACCGAGGCCTTATTGGCATTAGGGATGCTGAAGTTGACCTCTCGCATGGCTGGTCAGTGGGTGGTGGTGGGGTGCAGAGTTGTGTTGTCGGGAATGGGGCGACGGGTTGGGGGTGAGGGGGTGCGTTTTACATGCAGCGTTAGCGCATGTGGTGAGAGAAGAGGAGATGGTCGAGGAGAGCGGCGGTGGAAGAATGGGAGCAAGGCGCTCGCAATCGTGGAGAGGAGCCGAGACCAACGCAGGCGGAGAGGAGATGTCGGGCGCAAAGAGATATAGAGGGCGGTGTCGGTGTCGATGAGGAAGGGTGGTGAGGGTGAAGGGGAGGTGGACGGCAGGCACGGTTTTGGTGAGATGAGCAGCCCTTGATCCAGGTAGAAAGGGACCGGGAGGGGAGAGAACAGCCGGACGCGATGGAGCGAGGGCGGATTAATATGGCGCAAAGGGGGAATGGGGTGTTGCGGAGAGTAGAGAGTAGAGAGTCGAGAGTAGAGCGGCGAGAGAGAGGTGGGTGGTGGCCAGGAGTTGTGGGAGATGAAGTGGTTTGCGAAGTGTTAGGGGTGTGAGGGCCAAGGCAATAATGGCGAGAGGCGTGTGGCAAGCGCGAGACCGCCTTCTCGCCTTGTCGACAAAGTGTGGTCTCCGAAGGCCGCCGCTGATGGCAGCGCAGCGCAACTCGTGGCGGAGAAAAAAAAAATAAAAAGGTAAAGGACACGGGCAGGAGATTTGTAGAAGGGGAGTGAGTGGGAAAAAAAAGCGGCCGTGAGAGGATGGATGCGCAGCGCACGGCGACCGCAGTAGGGTGTGGAGGGCGGATTTCTAATGCTGGCGGTTGCTTAATGTTGGCGGGCTGGGCGGAAAAGCGGAGGGAGAAGAGAGGACAAGCAGCGAGCACGCAGCGAGCAAGCAGCAGGGAGGACAAGGAGACAGGCAGGGCAGTCTTGCAGTCTTGCAGTCTTGCAGTCTTCCAGGCTCTTATTACCATTGGCTTCGGGTGCGCAGAGGCCCTGCCAGTCCACCATGGGCAATTTCATGCATTCGCCGGCCACAGACAAGGCCACAGACAAGGCCACAGACCACAGTCCACGGTCCACGGTTCGCCTGGCACCAAATCACGGATGACAGCTGTGCCTGTTTCTGGCGCGGTGACAACTAGACGATGTGCAAAATGCAGTGAGGGAAATATTGTTCTTTGGATATGCGCACATGTGCATCTCCGTCTTCATTTTACATATGAGAAAGTGTGTGTATGCACGGAGGTGTTGGTATCTAGTATCTACACAGTACGTCGATAGTGGCTGGAGGCTGGAGTAGGTAGTCGCGACGCACGCTTGAAACGGCAGGAGCATTTGGTAATTTGGGACCATCACCAACAGCTCCCAGTCCAGCCCAGCCCAGCCCAGCCCAGCATAGCATCGTCACCCTCTTTCAGCAAATGCTTTATCATGTCCCAGTGGCCCTCACGGTGCTCACGGCTCTCACCTCACTCACGTTTCACGGCTCACGGCTCACGGCTCACGGCTCACGGCTCACCTCAGTTTTCCTTCGCAGCCTCTTGTGCGGCGCGAGCCCAAAGTGTGGCTCAGTGACGGACAGCCGCCTTGCCCAAGTCCGAGACGGACTCGGTGCTGGCCTGGCCCTGCGACCGCGGCCGTAAGTGGTGAGCGCTGGGTGCTGTGAGCCATGAGCTGAGCGCGCAGCTGTGCAGCAACAATTCCTGTCAGCATTATTATCAACATCATCAACATCATCATCATCATCATCATCGTCATCATCACAAACAAACACACAAACACACAAACACACAAACAAAAAACTGCACCTGTCATGGAGGCATGGCATGGATTCCACGTTGTCGGGCCTGTTCAGCATTCACTCTAAGTACTGAAGTACATACACTTACAGGTACGCTACACTCGTCTAGGTGTGTGGATCCCTCGCCCATGAATATTGTCGTACTGCATGTGCAGTCCACCACGGCTCAGTTCGTTATTCAGCAACTCTCGCCCCCAATCGCCACTAGCTGGCTACTGGCTCCACCACCGTTCGCCCGTCAATCGATTCTTTCCAGAAGACCTTGAGCATCCATCGCTGTTGTTCGGCCCTGCTTACCTAACCTTCTCGATGCAATTCATCTTGCCCATGCCCATAGATAACCGCTGAGGCTGATGGAACTTTAGAGCCCATTCGGTCGGCGCAGCTGAAAATATGCACCCTGCTTGACTTGTGGACAACCGTGTTCCTCTCCCCTTTAGCTTTGCTTTGCTCCCCTTTTGTTCCACTCTCTTCTGCATGGTTCGCCAGCCTGTCATTCCACCACGGCAGCCCCCTTGAGTCTGCGTCGCTCCTCAATGGCTGCTTTGCTGTGCCGCTTGCATTGCTGATTGCTGATTGCTGTTGTCGCTATCGTCCCATAACTCCTCGCCCACCCACCCACACACACACCCATCTCTCCCAAATCCCAAGACCCCAAGTCCCAAACCGGCCGCCCTTGTTTGTTTGCGAATCCTTCTCGGCCACTACGCGTGAACGGCATCGCGACCCCACGTCATTGTCATTGCCATTGCCATGACTTCTCCGTCCGCTCCCAAGTCGCGCGACTTTGCCTCGCCCACCGCGCCCGATGCCCCTTCCGACCCTGAGCTGCCCGCCGCTGCCGCTCCCGCCATTTCGTCCCAACCAGCTCGAGTCCAGCTTAGCATAGATACCCAGCTCGACAGCCAACAACAGCGCGGCCGCTCCGCCAGCTCAACCACAGCGACTGCTGCTCGCACTGACGGAAACAGTCTGCTTTCTCCCGATCGCTATTCTATAGACTCGACCCTTCGTCGAAGGCCCACGAGGTCCAATACCATACGCCATTACGATATACAATCTCCATCAAGACCCAAATGGGAAGAGCCTGGCGCGGAGCCTGGAGTAGATACAAAAACCGAGACTAATGCCGCCCATTACTATCTCCTCTATGAGCCCTGCGATATAACCGTGGTCGATTTCTCAGACTCAAGGGTCGAGTGTCACACCTTGCACAATGCCAACCTGGAAGAGTTTCTCAACCAGCCAAAAGAGTCGTGGGTCGCTTGTAGGTGGATATCTTGCAATGGAATTTCTTTCGATGTTATCAAGCTTCTCGGAAATCACAAGCAATTGCACCGTCTTGCCATTGAGGATCTGATGAATACCCACGGCCAGTCTCGGACCAAAGCCGATTGGTACTCCGACCAAGCGTTCAGTAAGTTTATGCCTGCGTTTCCTCCTTCCTGCGAAATCCTGTCTGCGTCTGCCAGTTGCCTGCTTGCGATATCACTTGTCATGGCACCGGTTTCCGTCCTCTTATTCAATTGCAATCATGGCTAACAGCTTCATGATGTAGTTCTTCTGACCTTGTCTAAGCTTGTTCGATTGCCTAACGAAGATTCCGATAGCAGCGACTCGGACGACTCTGATGATGAACCAAGAAGGAGGCGCTCATACAGTCCCACCCAAAAGAAGAAGAACAAATCCCTTTTCAAGCGCATGAAGAATATCTTCAATACTGCCACCGAAAACCATAGGCACAAAGATGTTGAGCATTCGGCGACCCACGAGCCTAAGGGAGATGATCTAAATGGCATTTCTGAAATCCCAATTGCCCAAGCAGCCGCACACCCCCCGAACTTCCGAACTCTCCAGCGTTACCGTGGCGGTCCTAGCCTAGATCGGCAGCTTTATATGGAACAGCACAGCGCATTGACGGTCAAAAGACTTGCTGTTAGCGTAGAGCAAGTATCTGTCTTCCTTTGTTCCGGTAACACGGTCATATCCTTCTTCGAACACTCAGCACCTGACATCGAAGGCCCAATCATCAAGCGTCTGAATACCGAAGACACTATATTGCGACGTAGCGCGGACAGCAGCATGATTGTTCAGGCCATCATTGACGCCATTATCGATTTGGCCATTCCCGTAGTAGCAGCGTACGAGGATGCCATGGGAGAACTCGAGTTGGATGTTCTCGAAGATCCAGATATTCATCATTCTAAGTATCTTTATATCCTGACCTCGGAACTCTCGATTTTGCGAAACACAATACAACCCATCATCTCCCTAATCAATTCTCTTCGTGATCACAAGGTGGATCCGATCAACGCTGCTTCACTTACCAATGTCCCCACCCGCAAAACGCTGTCTTCCATCACAGTCTCCCCCCTCGCTCATACATATCTCGGTGACGTCGAAGACCACTGTGTTATGATCACAGCCTCACTCGATCAAATGCGCCGCGCTGCAGACAATTTGATCGACCTCATTTTCAATACCATGGGCGCCTACCAGAACGAATCCATGAAGATCCTTACTGCTGTCACCATCTTCTTCTTACCTTTAACCTTCCTTGTCGGCTACTTTGGGCAGAACTTCCATCGCTTCAGCGGGGTGGAGAATAACTCGGACGCATTCTTCTGGATCATCGCTGTCCCCGTTATGGTGCTTACCGTACTGGTATTGTCTTTTGGCCGCATTATGCGCCAGTTCAAGAAGTTCCAGGGCAAGTGGCGGCGTAAGAAGGTGAAGAAGGGCATGTTTTTGGCCCGGGGGATGAAGGATGAGGCGCATAAGCGGGGAAAGGGGAAGGTGAGGAGGATTAGGAAGCAGCAGACTCTATATACGAAAGGGCAGATTGGGTCTTTCTGACAAAAGTTGAGGGTTTGTTTGCTTTCATTCCGATTTTGGAATTTTCTGTTTTCTAGCATTCAGCAATGGACGGAGAAGAGGGGTGGAGCAAAATGGAACGATGGATGGTACTACTGGATTTCACGGCATCTGGAATGTTGGGTTTTCCATTTGTTCTTGGGATTGAGGTGTTTTTTTTTCTTCTAAAGGTTCGCACATGTGCGTCGTGCATAAAGACGGGATACCCTAGAGTTTTACTGTTACCACCTAGATGAATACATACAAACGCATCAACATGGATTAAATATACGTTTATAAAGACATTCGTGGCGTGCCCGACTACGTTGTTTCTTAACAACTCCCAGGTTGTAACTACTGGGTTTGGATATCATGTGCTTTTATCGCGTTGTGATAAGTGTCTATCTATTCCTTCCATCATTTAAATCAATGTAAGTTATACAACAATGGATCGATCAATTGGAACGCAGCATATACCAAGGAGCTTCCGAATATTCTTCTATGACTCGGTCTTTTTTCATTCAAGAAAAAACTATCCCGTCCCATCTGAACCCTAAGCGAACTCTAATACGGGTCAGGTCCATCGATCCAAACCCATCGTTAACTTGGATGAGTGTACTAAAGTCCATTGATTCGTCACAACCACAACCTCGCTCTGACTGCTTCTCTTATTTTCTTGCCGTGCTCCAAAACCCTTCCTTGCCTACCACCCCAGGAAAAAAAAATCCCAACACCCCACCAAAAGCGCCACTAAACACCGATGAATGCAGACTAAAAGCTGTAGTATGTGTCGCAATGTGGGCTTTGTTTTGTAAGAACGAAGAAGAATGATTGAATGAACAAAAAAAATGCCAGGTTCAGAGACGGGCACTATTTCAGTCCAATCTCTGAGTGGCGTGTGTAAAGAAAAGCAAGTTCCCAATGAATTCGGATGGAAGGCAAAAAATTTCACGCGGAGAAAAGCGTAGCAGAGGTCACGGAATCAAGAGTCGTTTAGTTGACCTCTGTGATCTTGCACTGCCAGCCGGAGCCCTTCTCGAGGAGGGGAAGACTGTTCAAATCTGTTAGCACCCAAATCTAATGTCTCAATGTGGGTGTCTGGAAGAAACCCACCTAGCGCCCAAACACCAGCCCAACTCATTACCCTTGATCTTCTTCGCAATCTTCACTTCACGGTCAATCGGCATCTCGTATCCAGTGTGCAACAAAGCAAGCTGGAAGCTGAGATCCAGGCAATACTCGGGACGGCCCTTTAGCTCTTTCAAGCCTTCGGGCAAATTTGCGAACACGTCCCAGGCGCCGCTGGCTTCGCCTTGGCATACGCGGTGGGTGAGTTCCTTAAGTTCGGAGAGACTGAACGATTCAGGCATTCCGAGGGGTTGGGTACGGTCGAAGAAATAGCTGAAAAGATAGACGTCTTCGCGTGCGAACGTCTTCTCGAAGGACGGTTGGTGGACTCCACGGAAGGCGCAAGGGGCGATAGAACATTCGTCGTCCTTGTGAAGAGTCTTCTCAATAAAGCCACGGCACTGCGCTGCAGCGCCTTGAGCGGGGCCAGTCATGTTCACGGTGACGGTTTCACCGAGGGGATGGTCCTTGGGAAGATGGACTTCGATTTGTCGACTCATTTGTGGGGTGATACAGGGGTTGACAATGGGCTGCTCAAGCCACGCTTTGCTCTCTGAGTCCTTGTTGAGGTTGTAGAGAGAGTCGACAACGGCAGCATGGAGGTTGTTGCGAGCCTCCATAAGACCGTAGCCCAAGTAAGAGTGCTGGTAGAGAACAAAGTGGCGGCCACCAAATTGGAGTTCATATCTATGGTCACCCTTTGCGAGCTCCTTGGGAAGACCGCCGCTGGGACTGTCAGGGAAAGTGGGTTCAAAGACGATCTGGGTGGAACCGCCACCGAGGTCAAGAACTGCCGCCGTAGGAGACTTGTCAGGGCCGCCAATCTTCCCAAGAAGATAGTTAGCAGTGACCCAGGCATAGACACCCTCCTGCTCTCCAGGCATAACTTCCACACCGTGGTTCTCCTCCGAAACAACGGGGAATGGATATACGGTCTCGAGACGAGTACGAACAGCCTTTAGGATTGCCTCCGCGGGCTTTTCTCCAAGTTTACGAAGACCAGCAGTTGCCTTAACAGCAATGGGGGTGCATCCCTGGTACGCCGGAGGCACACCTTTCACAGCCTTATCCATGAGCACATCCAAACTCTTTGCGGCCGCCTCTGGGTCTGTTCCGTACGCCGATAATCCAGATCCTTTCTTCTTCTTCTCGGTCTGTTCGAATATCTCATCTTCGAGTTCGGGAGTGGGTCCGCAGTTGTTGAACTTGTAAACGTGGATACGGGAGCCAGTGCTGCCAGCATCGATCATAATTGCATACTGAATGAGCGGCTTATCCTTTGAGTATGACTTCGTGCATTTCGCCTCCACGCCTTCGGCAGCAGTGTTTCCTCCCGAAGAGAACGCCCCTATAGTTCAGAGTGTGAGCAGTTGCCATTTCACAGACGCTATATCTTCTTTCAACCTACCTGACGCCCTCGTCGAGATATCCCGTGGCGCAACGAAGTATAGGATCAATAGCACAAAGGCAATGACGCCTCCTGTCTTTAGGAAGCGCAACCGCTGTCCCTGATTCATAATTGATCCGCCTTTGTAATCCGTCATGAAGCCGAATGAATTGGTGGAGCGACGACGAGAGTGCCTGTCTGGTTTCTCGTAGGGATCGTCTTCGGCACTGTTGCTGTGCGGCAGCGACACCGATGTTCGTCGTCGTGGGCCGGAGAAGCTGAAGTAGGACCAAATACCAGGACGCCGTTGGACGTCAACGCCGCTGGACATATGGGGGTAGAAAGGGGATCCTGAATAACGAGCGTAAAGCGTGGGTGCAGGAAGGAGGTTCGGGGCCTGCAGAGAAATTAGTTTAAAGGTGGGGATTATTCATGGGGCGGTGCGGAAAGGCAAGGCGGCAGCGTACAGGAGGACCTAAGCTAACGTACAAAGGGAGAGACAATGCTCTCTAAGCGGAGCAAGGTGTGCAAGGTTGGGACTGGTGAGGAATTGGATTGGTTCCCTGCGAGTTCCCAAGGTTGCACCCGTGTCGTGTTCTTTTTTGGCTGACCCTGAAATCTTGGCAGGTCGACCTCCGAGGTGGTAAGTGGTAAGGGGAAGCTGAGAACCCTCCGCATCGATTGGCACAGAGCAGTCGTTATCGCCACTGTTTGCGCAGCGGCCTCCTATTTTTTTCTGTGGTTGACTTTGACCTTCACAAGGGTGGACCTATGGACCAGCTGTCATTCGTACTTGTACCGTCGGCAAGCAGTACGCAATCAATCTATCTGGCAATTGATGAGACATAGTGCCTACAATGTACCCTGGTCCAACATGCTAAAATGCCAGTGTCACGACGTTAAGGCTTGGCTAGACAATGTCATGGATACACTAATGGGCACTAGGACGCTCAATATGTACATAGCATTGTGTGGTGCGAGCCGGATCTGCCGATATTAAGAAGACTGTGACTTAACATTCGCAAGATGGAGAGTAAATCATTGTTCATTGCCAATCACCCAACAGTCCCTCGCTAACTAATCACAAGTGCTAAATTCAGCATCACCCAAAGATATATATCAGTATATAGTGATGATTCCTTAAGGTCCTTCGAGTCTCATCGGCCATACATGAGATCCCGGAATTAGGTAGTGCAATGGAACCATCCACAGCCATCCAAATTCCCCATAAATCTGAAGCCAGCATTCGGTGTAGGTAGAGTAGCCGGCCCCGCAGCTGCTGGGGAAGCACGAAAGGGTGGATTCAGAGCAAAGTTAACAACCGAGCCTTCGCCGCCTGATGCTGCTCTGCGTTCGCCAAGGGTGGGAAGCCATTCCACCCCCAAGAGTCGTGAGAGTGTGCATATAGCTTCATCCAAATGAGAGTCCAGCCCTTTTCATTACACTCTCGAACTCTTCCAAGCCAACACCTCCGACATCCTTGCCTTTGCCCTTGACCCCACCATTTGCCTCCAATATCATGTCTTTCAGAATTTCATCTGGTACGTCCTCTCGCAACTCCTTTGCTATTCTCCTTAGATGGGCCAGAGTGATTGGTCCAGACGCTCCATGCGTAAAGAGCTTATATGCCGCTCTGACTTCCTCCACGTTATTCTCCTCTTGGTATTCCTCGTCGTCTCTATCGTCATCCTCATCGTTTGAGCCCTCCTCTTTGGAATGAATGGCGATAGCAGCATATGACAGAAATGGTACAAAGTCGACAAAGCCAGTATCAAGCGGGTCTATCGTCGAAAGAATAGAAGGGATTTCCGATCTATCGGGGGCAAGATTTAAAGAGCTACAGGTGCAGGTTTAGCTTTCCGCTCGTGGCTTCTTTGTCCAAAAGATATCAAGGCCCCACCTACATCAGGCACCGTCGCACATCATCTCTGCGCAAAACACCTTCCTTGGACTCCTCGTGGTCGGGATGCTTTACTGCGAATAAACCAAAGGCCTCTCGTATCTCAGCCTCTTGATCCGCCGTCAAACCATTTTCTTTGGCAAGTTTCGAGGGCCGTTTCGCAGTGAGTGCCGTCCAAGTAGACGGTGCACGACGCTTGGGAGGCTATGCATTCTCAGGAAATCAGATTGGGCATGCGTTCAAGGTTGCTCACCATGATGTTACCTGGAGGCAGAGCTCTAGAGAGAGAGCCCCTGCACAGGCGCGTTTCTTTCGCGAAACCAGTTCTGGTGCCCCCCAGCCTCCTCGTCTATGACGCTGACGCGACCTCAGGTTGCGCCAAGGCAGTCTAACTACACTCGTATTAGCGCGTAGACCTCCCAACCTCAAATTTGCAACTTTAAAAGAGACGGTTCTTGTCTTCTTCTCTCCCAACACACCCCACCAGCTCTTTTCTTTACAAGCAGTCTTCTTCTGTTCTCACCCCCCAAGTTCTGCCCCTTCTTTCTTTTCGTACGTTCCGCTTCTACCTTTCGGTCTTCTCTCTTTCTTCTAATTTTCATAATGTGTCTGCACCATGTCCTCCCCCCCCCCCATTCTCCTTTCTGCAACGCAAACATTTCTTTCTAGGCATCAGCCTAAGAAAACTCCCCAAACCAACACAAGGACACACCCACCCTTGACCG